>BRYA01000114.1:0-41972 GCA_030267965.1 Triparma columacea | reverse complement strand
GGGGGGGGAAGGGGGGCAAGGAGGTTAGGGGGGGGTAGAAGGTAGAACGTTGGCTTTACCCCGGACGTGTGTGCGCGCGCGTCGGATTGGCGGATAGTCCTAGCCCTGTTAGTCCTAGCCCTGCTAGGAGCACTGCCATGCCATACTCCAACTCTCACCTCTCCTCAAGCTCCTTAATCTCTGCCTTCATCCCATCCACATCCTCGAGGTCGTCGTCTGAGTCGTCGGGATCGGCGGATTCGATCTTCTTGATCATCCTAGCAAGCTCGTCGATGCGAAGCTGGTCCCTTGCCATGGCCTGTTTGATCTTCTTTTTGTCAATCTCCTCGTTCTCCTCTCTCTCAACTCGACTGCGGTGTTTCATACGGAACCATGATTCCTGTTTGATAGTTTAATATAGTGTGTGTTAGTTTCTATGAAAATAATCAGGTTTAAAAGCGTCAAAAGATGAGAAATTTAGAAAACCATTCCTCTTCGTCGAGTTTGGAAAACATTGAGGAGGCTCCTTAAAATCTGTTGCAGTTATTCACCTTTTCAATGTTAGGGTGACAGTCCTCTTCATCGTCTGAGAGTTCTATGTTATCCCATTTGCTGTAGTCAAACGGCTTGCTCATTTTTTATTTTTTTGGGGAGGGGGGGGGTGAGGGGGGTGAAACTCGGCTAAATTTGAAGTCTCAGAGAGTTCAATGAAGAGGAGGAGGAGGAGGAGGAGTAGGAGGAGGAAGAGAGGTTTGAGGGTATATTAAGCAACCAAAAGCTGCGCTTGACATGAAAGTCGTCCTTATTTTACCCCTCCACCCCCCCCCCACCCTCCTCATAATGTGATAGATACATAATCCTCACCCTAGTTTAATCTCCCTCCCCAGCACCCCCTCAACAATTTCAATCGGGTCCTTACTCCCTCCCGGTTCCACGAGTTTCCTGAAAGTGTTAACCCTCTCCTTCTTCCCCTCCCCCCCAATTTTCCCATGAATAACCCCCGCCAGTTCCTGTGCCCATAAATACGAGTAATAAACCCCTCCATAGCTGCTCAAGTGTCCGAACCCCGTGTACCAGTGTGTTCCTTCCATGTACGGTACCCCGAACTCTTCATTAACCCCCCTCCATATATCTAGTCCCCCCCTCCCCTCCCCCTTAACTCCGAAACACCGTTGATCGAATTCCGAGTACATTGCCTGAGTGTACCTCTCAATACCCCTCCACCTCCCCTCCCCCCTCCCCGCGTACTTCTCCGTAACATGGCTAACGACTTCGACGAAGTCGGTCGGTCCTCGAGTACCGCTTACATGTTGGTACCTCGTTCTGCTCATAACCGCGTGTACCGCATGTCCATATTCGTGGAACAACGTCTCAAGCTCCCCGGCTCCAGCCCTTGCTTTACCGTCTCTCCCTCCTATGTTCATAACGACGCATACTCTCGGTGTGCTCCTACCGGTTACAACGGTGTAGGTAGGGTCCCACTCTTCGTACCCCCCCGTAATCGTGAAGTGGGCGCTGTGCCCGTACTTCCCTTCTCTAGGGCTTAAATCAAAGTATATTATACCGACATCTTCACCGCGCCCGTCAACTAACGCACTCTTCGTTAGGTACCCTGAAGAATCTTCCGTACCCCACCCTTCGCCCTCTTCGAATGGTCTATCCTGTAGTTGGTAACCTAGGAATTCGTCCGTCCATTCACGGAGTTTATCAACGGCTTCACTAACAGTACCATTCCACTCAAATTCATCCTCCCCCCCTTCCTCAAGTTCCTTTTGTGTTATAAGATTCTGCAGATATGGTACATCCCAAGGTTCTACATTCCCGTTCAACCCGTTGGTTATATACTTCCTTTTAAAGTCTGCTAACTCCTCCATTTCCAACTTCCATTTACCCCTTTCCTTTTTTTTAACCCCCTCCAAGAACCTCCCAACCTTACCATCCGCCATTTTACCTTGTTGTATTTTCCTACACCAATCCTTATACCCTAATAAAACCGCGAGATCCCTCCTCTCCTTTCTTAGTTCCTCAAGTGTTGAAAGGTTGAGAGGGGATTTTGTGTTCTCGTGGTAGTAGATATCACGACGGACGGATGAGGAGGGGACTAAACGTAACATGTTACCGGTGAACCAAGGTTCTAGGGTGGGGAGGGGTGGGGGTGAGGGGTTGGGAGTGAGAGGTGGGGGTGGGGTAGGTGTGTGTGTTATGTGTATATATGTGTGTGTGTGGTTTCCTGAAGTTGTGTATAAACCCTCCTTCCCCCCTAATCCCAAGCCCAGTATACCCTTCAAACCCCCCCTTTCCTCCAATCCCCTCCCCCTCCCCTCTCACCTGTAACCCCCTGTGTTTCCCCATCCCTAACCTCTCCCCCCTGTCCCTTATAAGCGTTTCTAACAGCTTCCATAGTATCCTCCCCAAAAGCTCTCCCACCCCACCCTTCCTTATCCTCGTAAACAAAAAACCCACCCTCCTGTGCCTCCCTAACATACATAGTCTCAAGGTCTGTAATCCTCCCTTTAATCCTCGCCGCCTTATCCCTCTCTTGAAAAGGTAGGTGTATACCATCCATCTCATACTCCTTACAAACCGCCTCCAACATTCTATAGTCCTCCGTACCGGGTGTGTAGTGTGGGATTAGGGATAGGGCGGTTTTGTATATATCTGAATCCGTGTTTAAAAGATCGATGCAACGACCGACGGACTGGAATGCGGACTCGGCGGAGGCACGGTAGAGAGGGGAAGGGTGGGTGTTACGGGTTAACTCGGCGGGGTCGACGACGGCGCAAACTATACGGGATACACCGTCGAGCATCCTGAGGAGGACGGATGGAGGGGTTTTGGGAGGTGTTGATGTTTGGGGTGGTGATTGTGATGATGGTGTTTGGGGTGATTGTGAGGATTGTGTATCAAATTTTTGTGCATATTCCTTGACGTATTGTTCACCATTAGTCTTAATAGTATCTGTAAGTAGTTTAACTTTAGCTTCTAGTTGTTGTGATGATTGTTGATATGATGTTTCTGATGTTATGCTACCTATGTTATATAGTCCAAGTGAACTACTTGGCTTTGTTGTTGTTGTGTTTGTTGATGTGCTCGTGTTTCTCGTTGATGATGATAATGAACGTGTTGTTGATGACGAACGTAGTGATGATGTCAAATGTGACTCAAAATTAGATGATTGTATTGACAAATACTGTCTTGCTGCTTGTGAAGACAGCAGTCGGCGAGCCTTTCCTCCTCCCCGCCCCCGCGGCCAGGAAACCAGTCGTCCTCTCATCGATGACACTGATGCTCTCTGCCTTGGGGTTGGTCTTAATTGCTGTCACTATCAGGCACTTTCTCGAGGAGAGATTGAGGAGAGATTGAGGAGATCTGGAGGAGAATGAGGACAGACTGAGGACAGACTGAGGACAGACTGAGGACAGAATGAGGACAGAATGAAAACAGAATGAGGATATTATCGAAGTAAAAGGAATAGAAGGATTGTGGGCTGAAATAAGAAGGCTTTGTTTGGAGGGTGGCTTTGGGGCTTTTTGAGGGGCTTGGGGCCTGGGGGTTGAAGGGTTTTAGACAAGTTAATTGCATACTGAAATACCTCTGGAACACACGAAAACAGGGCATCCACCAACTCACAACACTGGGTAAGCCAAAACTAAAGATATACGTAGACGCGAGTGTGTTACATGAGTGAGTGGAATTAAAGTTAGAGTTTTCCACTTTTCTCCCTTTTTCTCCAAAAATCCCAAATTGAGGCAATTTATATTCCAACGACGCTATTTGATACAAAATACTATAATATACAAGCCGTTATACTCACATAATCATTATAAGACCCATTTAATCCCATCTTATCTCTCTACAAACACATAAATAGGACTATTAACAACCTCGTCCACATCCCTGCCTTCCCTCCGACACCAAAAAACCCATCAAATGGCAACAACTACGACAATTAAAGATAATATACGCTCCATATTAAAAGTATGTCAATCTCCCCCACTACATCCTACCTCATCAACCCTAACTCTCCTCAAAGCAATCTCCAAAGCACACCGAGAGGAAAGGCTAGAAGAAAGGGATGCTAAAACATGGGACATGATCAAGGATAAACTAACAAGAATATACCCAAAAGGAACATTCGGAGATTTGTTAGGGGAGCGACCAAACAAAGCCGCAAACAAAGGCGCAAACAAAGGCACAAACAAGGGCACAAACAAGGGCTCAAAGACAACAAACCAAGCAACAAACAACACAACACATAGACAACAACAACAACAACAACAACGCGACATTATGGAAATCCCTCTCCCAGAGCTCATCTCATCTGTGCTCCACCTCCAGCGCACCCTCTCCTCTCCCCGTCTTAAGTCCTCCTCCTCCTCTTCCTCCACCACCACCACGACCTCTTCTCGTAAACGTGCCCGTTCGTCTCAAACCTCCCCCCCAGCCTCATCATCAACCCCCTCAATAAAAGGCCTCTCAAAGTCCATCCCCTACGATGCCCTCTACGTCCGCCGTGACGTCCTAGAAGGCTCCTCGGAGGTGGAAGCGTTCGTAGACTTTGCAGCAAAACTACACTTCGTCAACGTTACCAACAAACACAAATCAAACGCAACGACAAACCCCAACCCCCAACCCCCGGATTCTGGTGATGTGGATAATTCAACATCCCCAACCGCCCCATCCTCCTCTACCGTGACCCCCGTGTTAACCCCGTCTGTTAGTAAATCCTTCTCCTCCTCAATAGTACGTTCCCGATACCTTCTCTGCACACTCCCTTTCTACGTACCTACATCAAAGTTTTGTTTGATTGAACGGCTTATTAAACACACACGATATTACGCAGCTACTATCAACGGATTAGACCACGGAACGATGATGGAGGGGGGGATAACAAGTAGTGAAACGACGGCGGTGGAAGCGGCGGAATGCTTGAAATTCGTGGTGGATAACTTTGGGATTGGAGAAGGGGAGGATAAACATAGGTGAGATAAACTGTTTCGGAGATTAAAAGAGAGGGGGGGGGGGGAGATTGGTGAGACTTTTTCTAACACACAAACGACTACAACAAACCGCCCCACCATCCCCCCAAAAAAAGAGTATCACATGATATAACAACGGCCTTACAAAGCTACACAGGACCCCATCGTTCACCCCGTTCTTCAAGTGAGATGATTAAATCCATACTCTCATCATGCTCTCCCTCTTCTGTAGACGGTGTTCTTAACAACAACCTGGAGGTTAAAGATTCGTTAAAACTACCCACCCCACACGCTCTCCGTCTCTACGGTGTAACAAAGTTAGCAGGAGCATACTGCCGATTAACAAAACCTACAGGGAATTGGAGTAAAGACGAATGGGAAATACAAGGCCTAGCTCGAGCTAGTTGTTGGGGGTGGGGATGGAGAACGGGTAAATGGTGGGTAAAAGCAGGGTTAATGAAAGCTTGGAATTTCGTGGGATATAGGGATTGTATTAACGCTGCGTATGAAGGTTGGAGAAGTAAAGGAACGGAACGAGAATTGGGGGATGTTGATGGGGTTTTAAAATTGGCGACGAAGAGATGGAAGGAGGATAAATGGGGTTGGAGAGTGGAATATATGGAGGGTGGAGGAGAGGGAGTTAGAGTTGAAGGGATTGGGGTGACGGGTGGGAGGTGGGGGGAACTTATTCACGTTAGAAACACCGAGGTATCGAAGGGGGGAGAGAATGATGATGATGAAGAGGATGGAAGGATGTGTGAGATGGAGATTAGGATAAGGGACGCAGTGGTTAACGTTATTGCGGGGATGGAAGCGGCGAGGGGAGAGGGGGGTGAGAAGGATGACGAAGAGGTCATATTAACCGAATTCAAAAAAGGATTGGAAGGGGGAAATGAGGATGAAGGAAGGAATACTACGGGACCTAGGGAAACCACGTGGAGACACGTAAAGAGGGAGATAGAAACTACGGAGTCTATGGAAATCGCAGTTGAGTACGTTAAGGTCGCTAGGATGATTACGATTGGGACAGGGAAGAGGGGGGAAGCTAGGAAACTTACGGTCGGGGTTATGAAGAAAATATGGAGGTATAACCCTGACCTTTATGGGGTTAAGGGGAAGGTAGGAGGAGGGGAAGGATGGGAAATTTGGAAGTCTAAGTATGTCGGTAAACATGATCACACAGGTACATCCACATCCTCGTCCTACTCTGTCAGAGCGTTGGTAGCAAAGTGCTTGGAGGAGAGTCTGTGTTCAGGAACCGCAATGTCAGCCCTACTATGGGAGTACGTAATGACACACTCACGTCGCGACCTTGGTTTACCGGGTACTATAAAAGCCTTACAAAACTTCTGCGAGGAACTCACAACACAAGGACATAACGGGGGTATGTACCCGGTTGTTAATGGGGTTACGGAGGATGATTATAGAGGCTTCGTATTAGCTTGGTGTACTGCTGTAATGGATGGTGTAGGGTTCGGTGACGACGATGGTACAGACGGTCGTCGTGGTGGGGGAGGACCGTGGGAGGATATATCCAAGTGCTCGGAAACGTTTGTTAAAGCGTGTAAAGGAGGGGGGAAAGGTACTCGGAGAATGAAGGTTCGAGGGGTTGAGGTATGGTGCGAGGTATGTAAGGAGAAGGTTAAAGAAGCGGGGGAATGGAGGGCCGGGGTCGCGGTTAGGGAACTTGACAGCGGGGAGGAAGAGGAGGGGGGAGGGAGAGGGGGGGAGGGGGGAGAGGACTATGCGAGCCTTAAGTGGTTCGGGATACTACTGGACGATATTCAGGGGGGGGTACAAGAGGCCGCGGGGGAAGTGGGGGGGGGGAGGTGTAGGAAGGCGAGGGATAAATTCAACGAGGATATGGGGGAGGTTAGAAGAAGCTACGGACTCGGGGAATGGGAGGGAGTGGGGGGGGAGGGGGAGGAGAAGGAGAAGAAGGGGAAAGAGAAGAAGAAGGGGAACGGAAAGACTGGAACGATGATGGTCAAAAGCAAGAAGAAGGGAAGCGAAAAGGCTGGAGCGATGATGGTCAAGAGCAAGAAAAAGGGAAGCGAAAAGGCCGTCACGATGATGGTCAAGAGCAAGAAGAAGGAGAAGGAGAAGGAGAAGGAGAAGGAGAAGGAGAAGGAAATGGTGGAGATTGAGGCGCCTGTGATTATGAAGGTCAGGAAGAAAGCAAAGGTCAAGGCTAAGGAGAGGCCCAGGAAACTATACGAGGACGATATGGACTTGGAGGACGCAAGGACGGAGGAGGGAGGAGATGATGACGAGGTGGAGGAGGAGGAGGAGGAGGAGGAGGAGGGAGATGAACTGGGGATGGGGTTTATTGAGAGCAGCAGCAGCAGCGGTGAAGAAGAGGAGGAGGAGGGGGAGGAGGGGGGGCGGGCGATCGATGAGAAGGAGGAAGACGAAGGGAGCGAAGTCGATGAGGACTGGGATGAGAAGATGGGAGAAGTCAAAAGCGACGAAGATGACAGCGAGGAGGAACAAGTCGATTTCGACTTGGGTGGGAGCGATGACGACGACGATGATGATGATGATGATGATAGTGATGACGATGACGATAGCGATGATGACGATCGGTTTGGGGCAACATGGTAAAAATGTAGCTTTATATTACAATATATTCCAAACGATTTTTCCTCCCCCCCTTTTCAATCTCCCCTCCCCTCAAACTCCAGCCTTCGCCCTTGTCTCCTCAGCCTCCCCTCCCCTCTCCCCTTTCTTCTCCGGCGTGTTAGCGTTCGCCTCCTTGAACGACGGTAGTTCCAGGCAGAACAGCACCGTCTGCGCCCACCCCGCATACCCTCCCGGGAACTTCTCCCTAAAAACCGTCCCCACTTTCTCGTGGACCGCCCTCGTTACCGCCACCGCCTTCCCCCCCTCCTTCGCCTTCCTCTGCATCTCCGCGAGGCCCTGGTCCCACCTGGCCGCCATCTGGAAGACGTGGGTGTCGCAGGGCACCGCGTCGTGGCAGGAGAGCCCGAAGAGGGACACGCAGTCGGCGACCTTCTGCCCGACGCCGTGGAGATTCATGAGGCCAAGGCTTACCTCGATGACAGTCGCAGGAACAAGGTCCGAAGACGACGATTCCTCAGAGGCCTCCACTTCCCTCAAACCCTCCCCTCCCGAGCCCTCCTTACCGCTCGTCTCTGCCACCTCCTCCTCCCCCTTCCCCTCCTCCGTACCCTTCTTCTTCGTCTTCTTCTTCCTTCCCTTTTTCCCCTTCCTCCTCATTTCCCTCAAGCACTCGATAGTCGGCCGAAGGTCCGACCCCAGAGGACAGCCCTCACCCATCATCAGTATCTCGCATGTCTTAACGTAGAACTTATCCCTGTCGAAAAAAAAGGGACGAAAGTGTGGTTAGTTGATAATTGTTTTTTCTCCCCTCCCTTTTTCCTTGTCCCCCTCTAATTTCCCTTCTCTCTTCCCTTCCCTTCCCTCCCTCCCCCCCCTTCCTCTCACCTATACCCGAATCCGATGCTCCTAAGTTTCTCTTCCTTCCCATCCTCCCCCCTTTTCAATTTGTTCCCAAGTTCCTCCAGCGTCGGGTAAGCGTGCCACCTCCATTCCCCCTCCCCCCCGGGCTTCGGGATCGTTAGGAGGGGGGCGCCGTAGGCGAAGCGGAGGTCCTCCATTAGCTTGTGGATGCGGGGGATGTTGTTGTTACTGCTTGCGAGGTAACACAGGAGCGTCTTGGGGGGGAAGGGGGGGGGGGGGGGTTAATGAATTCATTAAAACACCCTAAAACATTCCACAAACATAAAGCCCCAGAAGAAACTTCACCACGCACTGAGGTCCTCCCCCCCCCCCGCGCGCGGTTCTCACCTCCCACTTGTCCTGGTTAAGTACTCTGACCCCCTTCATATTTTCCGCCATTTGTTCCGTGAATACATCAGGCGCCGACGTCCTCCACGATTTGTACAGGTCCTTGAGGGAGACCTGGAGGTTGAAGTAGGATGACATGTAGTCAAGTAGGGAGAAGGAGGGGGGGCAAGGGGTCAGAAGACGGCAGAGGGTTGTTGTAGGAGTCTCACGGACGTGGACGACACTTTAAGGGGATGGGGGGGGAGGGGGAGGGGAGGGGAGGTTAGGGAAAGGTGGGGGAACGGGAAGAGATAGAGAGAGAAAAGGAGGGGAAGGGAAGAAGGGGGAAAACTCACTGCTTTTCCAGTACTCCGACCCACTCCTTCCCAGTAACGCTACCCCAAGCTGTATTTTTGGTTGGGCTTTTGGTTGGTGTACCTTTCGGAATAGTATCTATCTTTTCCCCGCGTATCTTTTCCTCTTTTTGTGGAGATTGAATTATTCCCGGTGTTTGGGGTTCTAATTGTACACATTCTACGTCACATTCTCCATTACATGACACCTCTCGCCAAGCAAACGTTTGACCACTCACTAATGTATATGATGGTCTAAGTTCAATTGCTGAAACGTTGAGATCAACCCATTTGTTCTGAGGAGCTACGGAGGATAGGATGTTTGATGGGATGATTGAGCTTGATAGCGTTGATTTTGTTGTCTTTTTTGCCTTTTTGGTGACAGGTGTTGATGAACCTGATTCTACTGTTGCATTTTTATCTTCAACAACGCCGCTAATCTTCCGTTTTGATTCCATATACCAAAAATGAGAAGAAAATGACTCCGATCTAATGATATTTGGTTAGAAACAAGTTTAACCCTATTCTCCCCTCCCCCGCCCCCCCCTCCCCCGTCCGCTATTTCTGCGCCCGCCTATCCTATATTTATTTTATTTTTCCACTATTTACTTTTTTCTCTGCTATTGTTGTTTGGCCCCGATAATTAACTAATCTTGAGGCTCTGGTTTTCGAGCGACTTGAAGTACTCCCTCTGTCTCTCCAGGGCCTCCTCCTGGCCCGAGCTCTTCTTCTTTTTCTTACCGCCGTACCCTACCCTCCTCCTTTTCTTGCTGCTACTATTAGAATCGGAACCCGGGGCCGCCGGGGTGACGGCGTTGGTTAGAGTCGGCATCTCAATGTCGGAGAAGTACTGCTCCGTTGGCGTTGGAGGGGTTGTTAGAAAGAGGCAATGTGTTTGCAAAGCGGTTTGTCCTGACCCGTTGCCCTGAGTTCTTTCGTAGTCCTCTCCCAGTTTTGTTCTCACCTTGCTCTTCCCCGCCCTCTTCTTCCCCTCCTCCCCCCCCTTGTTTGCCTTCGGGTCGAGCCTCCTAGTGGAGAAGGCGCTGACCTTGGGTGTGACGGTCACATCCGCCCCGGCACCGCCTCCGTAGGATACTCTCTTCCTCTTCCCCTCCTCCGCTGCTTGCCTCTTCTTCTCCTCCTCGGACTCCTTCTCCTGCTTCATCTCCTTCGGGGATTCCTCCTCTCCCTCGGACTCTGAGATAATGTCGTCGCTGTTGGCGGCATTCTCCATGCTCAGTGCCCTGGTGACCCTCCCCTTCACTTCTGGTTTCAGTGCCCCCAGCGCCGGTGTCCTCGGGGGGCTTAGGAGCGAGCTCGCCTCCAGGGTCGCGGCGTTGGGTAGGGACGTCGTTGACGCTGTTGACGCCGAGGAGAGGGCATCGTCCTCCTGCTGGGGCTTGGGGGCGGAGAAGTACTGGGAGAGGGTGGTCTTGCCTTTCTTGCGCGAGGCCTTCGACCCGTAACCGCCCTTCTTGCGGGAGGGAGCCTTGGGGGCGGGGGTGTTGTGATCGTCGACAACGGTGGGGAGGGAGGAGGACGGCAAGTCCGACCCCTTCTTGGCTAGGGGGGGTGGGCGGGGGGTCTCAATGTCATCAAAAGCGACCCCGGTTACGCTGGCGCTGTAGCGGCCGTTCATCTTGGCTGTGCCGGCGTAGGATTTCTTCTTCTTCTTGGTTGAAATTGTAGTGGTGAAGTCGATGACCTCTGGCTGTTTTGGGGTCTTCTCCTTCTTGGTGGTGTTGGTGGTGGTGATTGTGGTGGAATTTGTTTTGCTCTTCTTCCCGAAGAAGCTCGACGTCAGTGCCGTGGGGGTAGGGTCTTCGTCCTCCGTGGAGGAGAAGGAGACATTCACGGCGGCGGTGGGGGAGGAGGGCGAGGAGGGGGGAGGGGGGAAGTACTCCATTTGGGTGGTGGGGGTGCTAGTGTCGGGATCGGGGGAGACGTCATCGTCGGAATCCTGCGGTCGGTGGGGAATGGGGGGGGGGTCAATATGAGGTTTAAGTGCGCACCCCCTCCGGACCTCCCTCTCACCTCCTCCTCTCCATCCTCCCCAAACTCCTTCTTCGCCCTATTCAAACTCCACGAAACCGACCTCCTGTTAGGTTTGAAAGCAGGACCGCTCGAGTCACTTTCGAACCCTACGTCTTCCTCTTCGTCGTAATTGTCCCTAGCGGTCGACAAAGCCTTGGAAAGGTTGTCACAACCAGAAGTGTCAACCTTGCGAGTTATCATTCGACATAGTACATCGTCCCAATACACCTCGTGAACGCCGTCTGGGGGGGGTTGATTTGAATTTCGGGAAGAATATGGGGTTAGAGATACACGATGGGAGGAAAATGGGGAGGTAAAAGGAAGCAACAAGGGAGGGTGAAATCGACTTGAACATACCAGTGTGAGTTTTTGCCCCCCCAGGTGTCTTCGCCGTCGAACTTGCAACAGAGCTCGTGGTGCTCTTCGGTGTCACCCCGTTTGAAACGGATCCGAAGCTGTACTTCGGCGTGTCTGTTGTGGGAGTGTCACTGCCAGTGGGAGTCGAAACTGAGGAGGTGGTACTCAGGCTTCTCGACATACGTACGATAACACGACCGGAGGCGGCGCTTCCGTATCCTCGCATAGTGGGGGTAAGGTGGGTGGGGGGCTATGACGAAATTCAGAAGCAATTTTAATGTGGGAGGGGGGGAGAAATTAATTTGAACCAAATTTATTGGGTCGGGGAGTTAAGAATGTCTTTGTTGAGGAGGGTGAAACCTGAGCGGGGGCGGTGATAAAACTATGATGCGTTTGGGGGGGCAGTAGGTTGCGTAGGTGCGTGTCGTTGCGGCTCCGTGTGTACGATTTGAGTTCCAAAATGTCTCCTAAAGTTCAATTAAACCTCTAAACCCAAGACTTCCCGTCTTATATTTCATAGCATTCTGCTGACCACTGAACTCGCTTACGTTGCATATTTTTAAATCAAGCGAGAAACATTTTATTCCTCATTTGACCCTCGTTAAAAGGGCCTCATCCAACCCAACCTCACTTTCCTCCACTTCCAAGGTTTCACTTGTACGTACATCTTTCCCCCCTATGTCTTCTTATCTATACCTACGTTTGGTCCTTGGCCAAAAGTTATCCCCTCTAAATCCCCACAGTCCTTAAAAATCCCCTCCTAAAATCCCCAATTGCCGGTTCCTCAATCTTCTCCCCTGATTTAGTCCTCCTAAAGCGCCTTCCCCTCCATTTTTCCTTTCGTTCGCTTCCGTTAGTCCCACTCTCTTCCTTATTCGTCTCAAACCCGCCTCCATCACTCCAACCTTCCTCAAATTCCCCAAATACCCAAACCATCGTCCTCACTCACCCAGATCCCCCCCTCCCCCTCTCCTCCACTTAGACAAGTTTCCCCCTCTAAACAAATAAATGGGTGGTGGTGGCTGGTACCACGTCCCCAAGGTTTGGTCCCCCGCCGGTGGTTGGTGGGCCACCCCCAAGAACTGGAAGGTAAACACTGGCTTTGGCTTCCTCGCGATTGGGGTAGCTACGGCTATCACGTTCACGGTCAGCATTAGCAAGGAGAGGAGGCCGATACCACCGGCGTGGCACATTCCGAGCCAGAACTGGGCGGTGCATGCTAAGATTGATGATAAAAGCCTGCCTTAATGTGGGGGTTTGGGAAGGGGGGATGGGTAGATCTCGCTGGATTGGCTTAAGCGGCTGAAAATAAATGAGATTGCCTGACTGAAATTATGACTTTGAGTTTGTGGTGTAAACGGAATTTCTTTATCTTGTGCTGATACAGTTTGTTTAAATGCAGGGAATTACTTTGACACCTTAAGCTCGCCGCTCTGGTGAATGTTGATCTGCGATTTGAGGGTTCAGGGAGGTGTGGGGGTGGTTTCGTTTAGCATCTCGTCCAGTTTCCCGTCCAGCTGCTCGTCCAGCTTTCTTTCTCTCTCGCCCATCCCTCCCCCCCCTCCTCACCTTCCTCTTCCTCTCCATGTCGATCTTATCAAGTTCGTCCAGCCCGTCCTCGTCCACCGTGCTCCCCTTAACCGCTTGCATACTGTAGTACCAAACCCCCGAGACGAAGAGCACACAGCCCCCAGCAGTGAGAATGTTGTTGCGACGGACACTGTCAGAGGTAGGGGTTACAGTGGGGTAGACCTCGGTGGGTAGAGGCTTAGATGCAAAGGTCTGCAGGAGGAGGGGAGGGGGAGTAGAGGGGAGTAGAGGGGAGAAGAGGGTTGGTAAGTTTTTACGAAGAAGGGCATGGGACGACTCTGTGGGAGTGAAGGAATAACTTGGAATTGGGAGTATTTAGGGTGATTAGCGACAGATAGTAGTAACTTACTCGCCGTATGGCTCTTGTCGATGCGTTTCTTGCGATAGAAGACAGCATATTGTGTAAATGGGTGGAAATGATGAGAAAAGAGACCAAATTGTTCTCCATGCGTTTTTACAACAGTAGGATACTTATCCTCGTCGCTTTCCTGGTTGGTGTCCTCTTTACAACCACTAACATCGTCGGAGTGAATGGAAATGCGCAGAAGTACAGGCCCCAGGGTGTCGAGCCCAGGGCTGCGGTTTCCGATCCGAACAGAAGGTTAGTTTAGGATCGCACACAAATACATAGCGTATATTGACAGGCTCAATGTTAAGTTATGTACTCACACCCATATCGCGTCAACAAACAGCTCGCAGCAGTTCAGGACCAGCGAAACCAAGGGGTGAGTACCAGACATCTCCTCCGTTGTCTTCTGTACTCCTTGTCATTGTCGTCGCCCCTTGTTCCTCACCCCCCCCCCCCTCTCTAAGTTTCGGCGATAACAGGGTGCACATAAAATTCTGCGCCTCCTGAGGTATGAAGAGGTGAGACATGTTGATAACTCAGCCCCACTACTTCCCCCCCTCCCCGCTCACCCTCTCCCACACACACACACCCCAGGAACTACCTCGAGCTTCAACATTACCTCACCGCCCACTTCCCCGACCTTAAATCCCGTATTTCCGGTTCCGTCGACCAGCCCCCTGAGATCTACATCCTCCTTGCCAACATAACCTCAATGCTCCAGATCTTCGGAATGGCCTTCTTCGTCTTTGGCGACGGTCTCCTCTCAACCTTTGGTATAACGTCCCCCCCCAAGTGGCTCGAGTCCTGCAAGGAGAACAAGATGCTCGTCTTCTTCGGCCTCTTCATGCTCAACACCTACGCCAACTCCTTCATGGCGACAGGGGCCTTCGAGGTGGAGTACAACGGGGTCGTGGTGTACTCGAAAATAGAGAGGGGCAGGATGCCAAGCGTGCAAGACGTGGTGAGCGGGATCGAGCAGCTTAGGAGCAAGTACGCCATGACTGTCGAGTAGAGTTTGAGAAGGTGGGGGGAGGGGAGAGGGGAGAGGGGTGTTTGTGTAGCGTGTTGTTTTTGGTGGGGGGTTGTAGGGGGGCTGATGAGTGATCAAAAGCGACAATTGTCATATTTTTGCGGCTACGCCGGGGTCTCACCGAGGACTGGTTGAAAGGTGGGGATTGTAAGTGAAGCTCCAATCCCTCCTATCCCTCAACCTTGGTCCTCGCTCGGCTGCATGCGGCGCGTAATGACAACCACCCCCTCAAGACACCTCTTTAAAGGTGTTGGGGTGGTTCGAAGTGCGTCGCAGGTGCGAATAAATGATCCGTTTTAAAGGCTTTTTTTCATTTTGAAACAAAAACAGCACAATACCCAACACTTTTTCCCCGCACAGAATCACGCTTCCCCCCCCTCCCCCCCTCCCGCTCCCGCTCCTTCTCCCCCTTCTCCCCCTTCCTCCTCTCTCCCCCTCACAACCTCCTTGCACATTGGGCACGTCCCGCTTATTTTAAGCCACCTATCAATGCACTCCGGGTGGAAGTAATGCCCACACCCTAGTTTCTTTGCCTTGGATCCCTCCTCGAAGTCCTCCAGGCATATTACACAGTTCTTTCCAGAGGCTAGGGCTTCTGTTAGGGGGACGATGGGGATGGAATCGATGGTTGACTGGCTGCAAGAATTGTCCACAGAGCCATCGCCAAACCTAACGGAGGCGTAGGGTTAGAAGAAAAAAAATGTCTTCTTCCTTTCCTCTTCCCCCACTCCCTTAACTCTCCTCACCTGTCCAAAAGGTCCTCATACGTCATCCCTCCAAGTCCATCTACCGCTAGCCCAAATCCACTTAACATCTGCTCTATCCCCTCCACACCCATAGGTCCAAATGGACTGGGGAGTCCCATCGACCCAAACATTTGCTCTAGCCCCATCCCCATATTCCCGATCCCTCCTTGTGCCCCTTGCGCTCCAATTTCGAATGAGATCCCCTCCCTAGTGAATCTGATCCCCGGTACAAATCCGTTTCCTTGAACTCCCGAGCCTGGGGGCGCCCCCGGCGGTCCTCCTCCCGTCCTCCAAGGATGGAAAAGGATGCTCGCTAGGTCAAAGGAATTTCTGGCCTGGGGGGGCCTCTCCGTTGTGTCTTCTGTAAGGCTGCCTTCCCTCGTCCTTATGTACCTAGCCTCACCTCCAACCAGCCTTCCCTCTTGTGGTAGTTGATGTGGAATGTCGCTTGTGAGAGGGAGGTCGCATGCTAAGCAGGTGGAGGTGAGATGGGCACTTGCGGGGTTGTTGTAGGTGCAGTGGGGGCAAGGGAATTGACGGGGATGGGAGGAGAAATAAGAGGAGGAGGGGGAGGAGGGGGAGGAGGAACCGGTGGAGAGGGACGGACAGGAAGAGTCGTCGTCGGAGGAGGAGGAGTCATCGTCGTCGTCGGAGGAGGAGGAGGAGCAGGAGGAGCAGGAGGGGGGGTTGGATGTGTCGTTGGTGTTGTCGTTGGTGTTGTCGTTAGTGTTGTCGTTGTCAAAATCCTCAAGGGACATCTTGAGGGCCAAATCCAGGGCTTCTTCGTCCGACATTGTGTTCTGGTCAATCTGGGCTGAAGTCTGGAACGACATTGCGGGGGGAGGGGAGG
The DNA here is from genome assembly GCA_030267965.1 of Triparma columacea. Taxonomy (NCBI): domain Eukaryota; class Bolidophyceae; order Parmales; family Triparmaceae; genus Triparma; species Triparma columacea. The sequence goes on along the minus strand of BRYA01000114.1, from coordinate 25,895 downwards.
GGCGCTTTGGGGGAGGGGGGGGGGTGAGGAAGGGAATAAAAATATACATCACTACTCTTGGAGAACTCTCACTCTACTCACCACACGAGTTTGTTCCTCGTTGTTTGTTGCTTGTCGTTGATTGTTGTTGATTGTTGTTGATTGTTGCTGGTTGTTGATGAGTGATTGAAATGAGGTTTGATTGAGGATTGATTTGAGGTAGCAAGAGTGATAAATCTCGTTGTTGGTCTTTGTCCTCTGATTTACTTTCAGGTTGATTTTGGGTGATATAATTGTGTATGAAGAAATGTGTTGTCGTTTAGAAAAGTTTCAATGGTAATTCTTAAGCGTGTTAGCAGAAATGAGGGAATGGAATCTCTTTCAATCCACCAAGATTGTGCCACCAAGATGAAGGCTGGGAAGGACACAAAGGGTGGAAAAAATGGGACACAAGTTTTGCGAAAGAACGTACCATCTTCTCCTATATGATAGAATATTTCATAACTAGCAGAAGCATAAAAAAATCAGAGCTACGGACGTACGTCAACATGAGCTATGCCCCTAACAACGATTAAAGCCAGGAATTTGCCAATTTCCAGGTATTTCCTTCTATTGCCAATTTTTTAATCCAAAACCCCAACAATATCATCTAAATTCTATCCCAATCGTCACATTCCAACAGATAGAATCTACAAAACATATAATATCGTACAAACAATCAAAGACAGAACATTCTCCTAACCCACCCTCGTTCCAATGAAATCATCTACCCTCACTAGACCCTTACAACCATCATCAGACAATGATAGCTCAGACTACGATTCATCTAGTGATGTGGAGGACGTCCCTAAATACGCCAACTTTGAAGACTTACCAGAGGATGACCCTGATGATGAAGACGATAGCAGTGGAGAAGATAGCGAGGAAGATGATCTCAGCGTTGGCGACGGTGGAGATAGCGACAGCAGCGGAGATAGCGACAGCTCAGACAACGACAGCTCAGACAACGACAATGTCTACCTTCGCAAGAAAGGTGGTTCCTCCCCCTCCTCCTCCCTTTCCGTCTCTGAACGTCTAGCCCTATCCCAGGAGAAGGGCAAGCCCCGCAAGCCCAAGGACCGAAGGGCCGAAAGTGGGAAGGAGAAGATGAAGAGGGCGCTGGAAGAGGGGAAGAACATGAGGAAGAGAGGCAGGGACGTGAAGGATGAGGGGAAGAAAAAGAAAAAGGTGAGCAAAGGGAGGAGAAGGCCGAGACAAAACATCATCGTCCACATCATCTGACCCCCATCATCTGACCCCCCCTCCCCCCCCCCCCCCCCACTACCACCAGTCTAAGCACGCCCCCACGATCGTTTCATCCAGCCGTAAGGCCTTCTTTGCCCGAGGGGCCCCCACCCCCAACAGTTCCGGGACCATGGAGCTCCAGGGCGGTTACAAGCCCTCCCCCGACCCCCGCTTCGACTCCATGTCCGGGACGCTGGATGTCGAGCACTTTGAGAGGAACTATGGCTTCGTTGAGGAGATGGAGGAAGAGGAAATTAAGAAGCTTAAGGAGAGGCAGAAAAGCGGGCTGAAAACTGGGAAGAAGGGCCAGAAACTGAGACGGAAATTAGGGGTGAAGATCGAGGACCTCGAGGAGGAGAAGAAAGAGCTCAACAGGCTTCAGATGAAGAGGGGAGAGAGGGTCAAGTCCCAGATCGATAGGAGCGCCAGGAAAAGCGTGAAGCGGAGCCTAAGGGAGAACGTTGAGGTCAAGGGGGGAGGGAAATTCTACCTAAAGAAGAGGGAGATGAAGAAACTAGAGGTCGAGGCTAAGTTTGAGGAACTTAAAAAGAGAGGGGGGAACAAGGCGGTCAAGAAGGCACTGGAGAAAAGGAGGAAGAAGAACAAGACCAAGGACAGCAAGAGGATGATAAAATGAAGTCCCCCGTCGTCTAAATCTTAAATAACAACAACAAACACTTTTTTGCGGGACCCACCCTCCCTCACCTTGGTAGTCTTCTCGTATCCCTCCCCCTCGTATCCCTCCTCCCCATCCCGCTAGGTCCCATCCCGCTGAGCATCCTAACGCTCTCGAGTGCCTTTAGGCTCGCCATCCCCGTAAGTTCAAAGCCCCCCTCAATCGTGTCTCCGAACCTATCCGTAACCCTCCTCCTAAGCGGGCTGTCCTCAAACGCGAGCCTCTGCTCCTCCTCAAAAGCAAGGATTGCGGCCTCGTTCTCCTTCTCCCTCGCCCTAACGATGTCCGCGAAGTGCTTCTCCAGCCCGTCCCTAAGTTCCTTCCTCTTCTTAACCTCCGGCAAAACGTTCCGAACGGACCGCATTGCCGGGCCTGATAATATGCGGTCCACCTTACACGGCTTGAGGCCGTGGAGACTGAGCGTCCGGGACCCGATAGCGTGAGCGACGACGTCGTTGTCGGTCGGTATGTTCTTGTTGATTTCCTTCAATACGCCGTCAGTCATTCTCTTCCTCTCCGCCGTTCTGGTCGCCTTCTTCAAGGACTTACGATCCTTTCCTCCAAACCCGCCCTCCCCCTCCGCCCCCGCCTCAACAACCGCCTGGGCCTCGGCCTCGAAGTCCCCCATAAGCGCTACCTGAAGTTTCCTCGTGGACTTCCCCACAGACGTTGCCGTGGATGCCAGCTTAAGGTCCATGAGTGACATGTTCATCCTCCTGTACGTCTCCCCACCGTCTATCTCCACTGACCTCTCGTAAGCGTTAACGTCCTTCCACCTCTCGAACGCGTGCCCAATGGAAAGGGTGTCGGGTACTATCTTGCTGAACACGGCCACGCACCGCTTGTGAGTGAGGGCGGCTAGGGCTGCGGTTATTACCTCCTTCTTCTCGCCGTTCTGTTTATCTAAGAGCTTCTTCTCCTTCGCCTTGAAGTAAGCTTCGTAGAAGTCTGTCTTGAACTCGGGCCGCGAGGACTTCTTGGGGACCAGAGAGCCGGGGGGTGCAAACCCCATGGCCCAGATTTTAGTCCAGTCGAGATCGCCCATGAGCTTGTATAGAACGTCGTGGTTTATCTAAAGAGGGTATAGGAGGGGGAGGGGGTGGGGGGTTAGTAGGGGTGAGGGTTGGTTGGACCCGTTGAAGGCTTTTATCACCTACGAGCTCCCCCCGTGAACTCCCAAACTTACCTGAAACATGTTTGGCCTGACTTCGGTGGCCGTTTTCCAGTATTCCTCCCCAAACACCATTTTTCTGAGTTGCGACTGCGGCGAGCGAGAGGGGGGGGGGGGTGGGGCAATGTGAGGACAGGACAGGACGTCAGTGTTGTTCCCCACTTCCTTCCCTCGCTCTCACCTGGAACCAAAACCCGTACATGAGCATTGTATCGTTCTTGCCGCAAAACTCCTTGAACTCGTCGAACGAGATGCCTCCGCCTTGGTCGACGTCAATTTCGGCGTACAAGTACACCGCGTACTTCTTTATCCACTTCTCACTCTTCTTCCCGTCCTTGTTGTACCTTGTTCTGATAAAGTGCTCCATATCAGTTACGTCAAGGCATGTTTGCTTGGGGTCGAAAGTGTCCCCCCTTCTCGACAACAACCGAAACGACAGCTCTACAAGTTTGTCCTTGTCGTAAGTCACGTACTCCCAGCACGTGGTGAAGAAGTGGAGGAAGCTGATGTAACCGTTGTGGTGGACGTTGAAGATGTGAAACATGCGCTCAGTGTAGTCACACCTGATGGCTTGTAGGTCGAAGAATTTGTGGAACTCGTTAATATCCATTTTGTCGTCTCCGTCTACATCCATTGAGCCCCAGAGGCCCATCCACTTTAGTTGCTCCGCTGGTGGAGGAGAGGGGAGGGGAGGGGGAGGGGAGGGGGGGAGGGGGTCAGTGGGTTGAAGGACAGGCGAGTAAATCGACGAGAGAATGGTGGCAATTCGAGCGTGAAAGAGTTGTTTTGGGGGCTATGGTTGTGGTCACTTCGCTCATCCTATTGCTTGCAGATTCTCCCCCCCACCTTCCTCACCTCTCTCGATCCCCAGTAATTGAAAGGTAACCAACAAATTTCCTCCTAAATCCGTGTATTTGCTGAGCAAATACTCGTTCCTGCTCAGCTTTGACACCGGAAAACCGCAACACTCCCACGCCACATAAGCATACATCGCCCATAAACCCTGCCCCATGCATATCGTCATGAACTTCAGCGCATTGTACAGGTGCTTCGGAATCCCAAAAAGTGTGAGCGCACAGACGAGGTACCTATAGAAAAACGAGAAGAATCCTTCGCCGTGAGCCTTTTTCTCGATATGTTGCAGGAATATGGCGTCTTCTGTGAGCCTTTTCTTCTTCTTCAGCGCGGGAGAATTGGGGGCCGACAACTGGTTCTCTATGTCAGCATAATCACCTGGTGAAACAATGGCAGATTTTGAGACCATTTGGTCTATGAATGAGCGCTTAGAGCTAGATTGGGGAACCTTTGAGGCAATAGAGCGAGTGGAATCGTTAGATGTTTTGTGGAGCCTCAATAAAGGGCCTCAAGGCACCTCCACTTTCCTTGCGACCTTTACTCACCTTGGCAGAATTTCTGAACGTCCTCTGATTCTGCGCCTTTACCCGTACACGCTTCTGTTCCCTTTCTTGCATCACGGTCGGTGCCATGTTTGCGAAGTTTGGGGCGGCTTAGGGATGCAGAGAGAAATACTGTTGATCAGTTGATTAATTTGGTTTTGATTGCAGCTCGAAATTCCTCCATCTTGAATTTGAATAAGCCATGTCCACAATCGAGGCCATTACTGAGGAGAATGGTAAATTGATTTCGGCCAATGATGCGCTCCGGCGGAAGTTAAAAATGAAGTCGGAGAGCGCGAACGTATGGAAGAGGAAATGTGGCTTTCTTCAGAGTCGGCAATCTGCCCTGGAGAGGCAGAATGAGGAAATGCGGAAATCTATAAGCAGATGGAGGAGGAAATTCTCTGAGGAGCTTGAGGGAAGGCGGAATCTTGCAAATGAATTGGCGAAACTTGAAGATAAGGTTTCTTTTTTGGCCCATGGGGCATGTGGGGGGGGGGGGGAGGAGAAGCAGCTTGAGGCAGAAAGCGAGGAGAAGCTGGCCAATTCGGTGGATGGGAGCGCAGAATTTAGCTTCTGGGGTAAGAAGTACGAGGCCGTGGAGAAGGGGAGGGGAAGATATGAGAGGGAGAACCAAGGGGGGGGGGAGGCTGACGAGAGGGAGGGCCATGAGGCGGAGGTAGGGAGAAGGTTCAAGGGCCTCGTAAGCCCTTCTTCTGAAACATCGGAGTTCAGCGATTTTGACAGCGACGATGAGGAAGAGGGAGGGGACATCCAATGCACTCGTCGCAGATTTGAGGGTGACACTCCTCCTACACACCCAAACAGGGTGGAAGGGGATGGCGACGAAGGGAGGGGCGTGGTGTCACCGCTACCCATGAACGTCGACACCAAGGGGGGGGGGGGGGGAGGCAAATGTGAAGGGGGGTCAACGCCTGTGGGACTTAGGGAGGATGGCGGGGGTTTGGCAAGAGGTTTCGAGGCAACCAAGGCCAAGGTTGGAAGCGGAACGTTTGACCACTTTCTCGTTGTAGGTGCAGACGTAGAGAACAGGTCCGAAAGGCCTCACGTGTATAACAACATTATCGACGAGATTGCGGGGAATATTAAGACAAAGGGGATTCCTAGCTTTTTTGGACTCGGAGGGAAGAAAAACGTTGCCAAAGGGAAAGGGCAATCTGTGGTGAAACCGACGGTTTTGATGCACTACGCTGCCAAGGACGGTTTCAAGGACCTGCCTAGCAGCCCCGAAAGCATCGCGAACTTTTGCTTCCCCAGGGGAATCAAGGTCAAGGAGGTGAACGTAAAGGAGAGTATGAGCGACGTTAACGCCATCTTCTATGGGCCTCACTGCAAAAGGGGGGACGGCAGTTTTATCTTTACCTTCAACGACGATACTGGGCTTGTTGACGGCCAGACGAACGGTTCAACGTTGTACGGTGTATGTGCGACGCAGCCACGCCTGGTGGGGAGCCTGGAGGTTCCAAGGGTTTACTGCATATTGACTCGAATTCCCCACTTTGAATTGCACTTCAGGGTCCTGTGGGATGTAATTGCGGCTCAGAAGATTGGAAGGCTCCCAATGGAGGGCGGGGTAGGTGCTGACAAGCATGGATATGATACCTTAGATTTTATCAAGCAGACCTTCATAAGGTACAGCACTGTCAACATAGACGGGGGGGTTGGAGGTGAGTGTGGGGGGGCGGGGGGCTAGAGAAGCAAGCAACGGAAAGGGGCACCTTGCTAATACACCAAGTCACTTCTTTGTTGACGTCGTTCGCTCCTCCTACTTCGCAGAATTTGTTTCCTTCCAAGTATGCAACCATCTGCCCCCCATCACCTTTCGACCAGTCCCAACCATCAACAAATTGCTCAAGGACTGTACTGCCAGCATGAGGGAGAGCATTTTGTACAGCGGCATGTTTGGAGGATCGAGCACGATTCAAAGCGTGGGAGGTGGAAGTGGCGAATTCAGAAACCCTTGGAACAAGCTCCGTAGAGAAAGCATCTCGGCGACGAAGGAGTGGTCCCTTCCTCCCCTCTTCTCTGTCATTCCTGCTGATATCCTATGCGACGTAGTGGGGGAGCTCCTGAAGGAAACCCAGCTGGTCGTAATCAGCGAGAGGCTGAGCATGCTGAGTAGCGCGGTGCTCGGACTAGTTTACTTGCTCAAACCACAACTCTGGGTGGCTCCAATGATACCCCTGCTGCCCCAAGACATGGAGGACTTCATGCAGGCCCCAGTCCCTTATATCATCGGGTACCCGGGGAAGCACCTTCCCAACAGGCAAGATTTGCAGGATGGGGTCGGGATCTTGAACCTGGATGCGAGCGAGGGAGTGTCCTTTGAGATTACCAAGAATTGCCGCAACAGTGAGGTTGACCTGGCATTGGGAATGGGAAAGGGATTGGACGGGGAGAGAGGGGAACTTCCGGGGAAAAGTAGATTGTTGAAGGCCTTGAAGGTGGATTATGGGTTGCTTAATAATAATAGCAACAAGACGACGGTCAAGGGTGTGGGGGGTGGGGGGGTGGTCAAAATAGCCCCAATCTACGAACCAAGCAAAGAGCAGCAACAGTGCGCTGGAAAAATTGCCCGCACAGTGAGGTCGCACCTCGCAAAGATATCCACTGCTGCAATGGACGGGGACGGGGAGGACGAAGAAGTCGTCGATCTGCTGTTGGGGGGATTGGACGAGGAGGAGGAGGGGGGGAGGGGAGGGCCGGAAAGCCCGACGAAGAGGAGCAGCAACGAAAAGGCAGCGATAGCGGCCAGGGAAAGGTAAGAGGGGGGGGGGGTGGAGAGAAGCCAGATGACGACATGAGGGTCACTTATGTTGCTCTAGCTGACCCCAACTACCTTACTCACTACACCCTCCACAGGCTCGTAGACGCAAAGAACCTTCAAACTTTTCTCATGAAACACCGAGCGACGCAAATGTTTCACAACTTCAAAGAGGAGGAGGAGGAGAGAAGGAAGAGGGCAGAGGACAAGGAGAACGAGGCAATAGAAGGGACGGGGAGTAAGAAGAAAGAAGTGAAGGCGGGCTCAGGGGGCAGAAGGGGCAGGAACAAAAAATACGCAGAGCTGGACGAACTCTACGCTTCGCCTCAAAAGGTCGTGGTGAGGGTCCACAAGATTGATGAGGAGGAGAGGAGGAAACTGGAGTTCTAATGAGATTGATGAAAGTTGAATCAGAATTGTTAGTGAAAAACTTTTGCTGTGGCTGGCTAAAGCTTTGACTTGCTTCAAGGAGGGTTCCGGCTATGAGAGGTCGTGTACGTTGAGAGCGTGCTTTACCATCTTATTTACAGCGTGCTTAGAAACACGTCAAAAAGTGATAAAAAGAACGGGTGATTTCGTGACCATGGTGACATTCTTGTCAATACAAGTTTATATACATATATATTTTATTTAATGTATGTTAAGCCTTATAATAGATTAATAATTGAAATAGAATCAGTTATGATAATTTGATAATATCTGTAACATTTTTTTTTCATATTTATACATCAATATTGACTTCAGGCTTTTTATATGATATCAAGTACAAAATAGCTTTTTATTAAATCTATTTGAAACCTTTGAAAAAATATTTTCACTATTTATCAAGATCCTATTTAAGATATATGAATATACAAAATTATGTTTCAATTTGATACAGAGTAATAGATTACATTTTTAAAGTCTCAGTTAATCAATTTCATTTTGCCGATTTTTGTCAATTTTCACTTTGCACCCTTACCACAAAAAAAATTGTGCTTGCGACTACCGACCGCCCAATAAATAGCACTACCAGTTTTGGGTCCGAAGCTCGAAGTCCGAAGTCCGAAGGGAAATATCTAGAAAACTCAAAATCGGATAATTTTTTTTTGAACAGCTTTTTTCATCATGGCCAGGAAAGGCTGTACGCGCCCCTACAGGTCGTCGATGTCGATCTCCTCGTCTCCTCCCTCCCCACCCTCCGGATCACCTTCCTGGTTTTGGGCTTCCCTAATTTTCTGCGCCTGCCTCTCAAGTGCGGCGATGTCGTTATTTGCTCCCATCTCGCTCGCCTTCCTCTTCCCCGCCGCAACTGGAGCCGAGGCCCCACCCGACACGAACCCGCTAACTCTACTGCCGCCCTCTCCCTCCGCCAGCCCCTCTTCCCTCTCGATCATAGCCACGGCCTCAGCATCCGTCAAATTTTTAACCTGTCCGTCCATCTGCTCCGCGTTGTAGTTTACTGTGCTGAAGGCAGCCTGGACCGACCTCTTGATCCTGAGCATGTCCCTAAACGTCTCCTCGTTACCGAAGGAGACTTCGAAGTCATGCCACCTCGTCCAGAATACTGGGTCCCTCGCGGGGTCGCACATCTGGGCCCCATACTTGAGGGCAGCCCTAGCCCTGTCGATCTCGCCTAGGCTCTTCTCGAGGTCGCTGTATTGCAGGCAAAGCTTGACAGAGTCGGCATCGGCACAGGCTGCGATGGCGGCCTCGAAGATCGGCCTCGTTCTCGTGGCACCGTAGAACGTCTCCGTCTTGGCAATGTAAAGCTGGTAAGCCTTCAGCTTCTCCTCCTCTGGAACTGCCACTGCACACCTCTCGTAGACGGAGAGGGCGCGCTTGGCGAGTCCGTAGTCCTGCGGCGATAAGCGAAGCAAGTAGCGGGGAGTGTTTAGTAAGAGGATAAGATAGGGCTAGGGCTCACTGCCAAGGCTCTCACTGCCAATGTTCGCATTCTCACCTCCTCGAACTTGGCGTATTGCATCATGAACTCCGAGGTGTCCTCTGGGGGGCACTTTTCGAGGCATCTCTCGTATAGCTCCCTGCTCCTTTCCACCTTGGTGCCCTTGTACCTTTCGTGAAACCTCTCAAGGTACTTGATCCAGATTGGCTTAGCGTGCTTCTGCGGGAAGTAAAAGAGCCCGAGTCCCTTCTCGAACGCCGCGAAGGCCTCTTCGAAGTACTTGTGCTCCTCCAGGAACGCTGCGTAGTTCAACACGATTTGCGGCGTGCTGACCCCGAGCTCCACGCACTTCAGGTACGCGCTCTTGGTGCTCTCGAATGTCCCAAGACTCTCCTCAAGGTCGAGGTAGAGGTTCCAAAGCCTAACGCTCCTGTGGAGCCCCCTCTGGACTTGTCCGCCCTTCTTTTTGTTGCCACCCGCTCTCTGCTGACCTTGGAATCCGTAGTCAGCAGGGACCGCGACGCTCTCCTTTGCCGCGTCCATGGCGCCCTCCCAGTCCTCCAATCTGAGCTCCATCTCCACCCACGAGCAGTAGCACTTTGCGAGGTCATCCAAATCAGAGAAGTTATACTCCCGGCCCGTGCAGACGCGCCTGTAGGTCCTCCTGGCCCCCTCAATGTCCTTGCTCTCCTCGTAGAGATTCGCCAGCGCGACCCACATCTCACTGGGGAAGCCGTTCACAGCCTGGCGGGGAGAGATAATAGAGAGAGAGAGACAGAGAGAGAGAGAAGCGGAATGCGAAGACTTTACGTGAGTATTTAGGTGTATCGGTGGCTTTTCCCCTTTCGTTCGCATTCTCACCTTCCTCCCCTCCACAGTCTTGACTCCGTCCTCCAGCGCATTGATGGCCGGTAGATGTCCCCCCGCGTCCCCCTCCATGTTGAGGAACAGGTCCCTCCTCTTCATCCACTCCCCCACGTTGTGGGGGTTCTGCCTGAGGAGGACACCGTTGAGGAGAAGGGGCCTCCTCTCCATGAGGTACTCGGCGCGGGCCAGGGCGAGCTCGACGTCGTTCCCATCCTTACCCTGCTGGATGTTGAGGAGCTCCTTAAGTTCGTCCGTCATTTCGACTCCTTCCACCTTCCCTTCTTCCCCATCGCTGTCGTCGTCGCTGTCGTCGCTCTCATCATCCCCCATAGCGACCTTCGCCTCCAGGCAGTTCTCCTCAAACCTACTGTAAGCGTCGAAGATCGTCCCAAAGTCCTTAACTCTCCCAACCTTTTCCAACCCCTCCTCGTAGACTCCCCTGGCCCTCTCAAAGTCCCCTGACCTCGTGTAGTAGTCGGCAAGCTTGCACCACAGCGTTCCCTCCATCTCCTTGAACTTGCCGTCGTAAGCCCCACTCCTTTCGTCGAGCCCGGCGCGGACGATGCCCTCGAAGTCGACGTGGGCCTTAGTTTCGGTTGGGTGCTTACTGCAGAGGTCGCACAATCGGATCCAGAGGTCGTGCGTGGAGGAACCTTTGGGGGATATGAAGGCCGGGTCGTCTACGCATTCCGCAAGAACGGAAGCCGCCTCCCCGAAGCGGGAGAGGGAGTGGAGTAGGTCGGAGAACTCCTCCTTCTCGGCGGGATCGAAAACTACGTAGCGCCTCATGACCCTGACCTTCGTCTCGTCGGCACCGTGCTTCAGGACCCACTCCTTATAAAGGGGCCACACCTTGTCATGCTGAGTGACAGGTAGGCTCTGGAGGGCCCGGTCGAAGGTGCGCCGAGTGAGGGTTATCTCGGTTGGGAAGGAAGCCAGGAAGGTCAGGTAGAGGGACCAGATCCTGGGGTACTTGTTCATGCGGACGAGGGACCGCTCAAAGGCGGAGCGGAGGATGGTAAAGTTTCCGGTTGTGTACTTGGAGGAAATCGAATTGGCATTTCCTTCCTGCATCTGCTGCTGTGTTTTGACCTTAAAGTAGTAGCTCTCATCGGTGCCCTTGAAGCCTTCCATGAGGATGGTGAGGTAGGCCTTCCATAGCTTGTAAGAACCAGGAAGAAGGCGGAGGGCGCGCTCATAGAGGATGACACGGGAGATGGAGAGAGCCTCGATTGTGTCCTTGAACGCCTGGTCGTTGTGACCCTTCTTCTTCCTCACAGTCTCCCTAAGTGGCTCCAGAGCAGTCTCCACGCTATCAATATAGTCTATCCATATCTGTACGTCGTATGGTGATGCTATTAACTTCTCCTCGTAGGGGATAGCTTCGGGATTATGAGTCGATATTAACGCTATTGATGACATTGGGGTGTATATTGGGTGTAGAGTATATAGTGGGTGTATATTGAGCGTATATTGGGTGTATATTGGGGCCTGGGAGAACAAAGGGAGGCCTGCGGGGTTTGTGTGGGAGATAAAGGGGAGATAAAGGGGAGGTATTGAGGACAAAGAGGGGGTTAGAAGGTGACACGCTGTGCTTTGAAAGGTTGCGAGTCTAGACGTGCGGACAGTATATTTGTAGGTGTAGTGAATGGTTAGGGGGGGTGATTTTACTCCTCCAGACCCGATGGCTGATACGGGGCCTCTCTGAAATATGCCTGAAATATGACTGAAATACGCCTAAAATACGCCTACTAAATATTATATGTACATACAGTCAATTCAAACTATCGTACACTAGAAGAAACGAACAAGAAAATGAGATTAGACTCACCAAATGGAAGGGCAGAAATGGGCCAGGAAATGGGCCAAAGAGGGAGAGAAAGAGAAGGAGAAAATCTTCGGGATCTCGCTTCGGACTTGCGCAGAACAAACGCCATTCGTTTCTCCACCAAAAAAGAAAACGCTAACAAATTACTCCCTCTCAACTTCCGTATCAATATATAGACCCAACTCAAAGTCTCTGTAGCTCAGTCCCCCCAGCACCCTCGTGCAGAGCTCGCACTTCACCACGGTCGTCCACTTCTTCCTCCCCAGCCTCCGCTCTATCCCTAGCACTGGATAATGGTCGTTGTTCCCCGCGACGTTGGCCAGCGTGTTCATCAAGCGCAAGCCTTCACTCCAGTCCTCGGCCTGAAACTCCCTCACGAGCTTCGTAGAATCTTCGCTCAAAGACCAGTCCGGGTGGAGGGTTGCGACGAGAGAGGCGGCATCGGAGGGGGATAGGGGCTTCCCCCCCTGCTCGTAGGGGTCGCAGATTGTAGTGGGCTTGCGAGCCATCGGGTCGACCATTTTTTTAGTGGGGGTGGGGGGGAGAGGAGAAGGGGCAGGGAGGTGGAACCTTCGACAAAAGAGGGCAGCGACGGCCGACGGAATTAGAGGAATAAGGTTTTGTTTGACCATCGCTCCCTCAACCATGCAAATGACAAAAATACAAAAATCATTTCCCACTTCTCACCTTCTGACCTCATCAAAAACCCTGCTCGCATCGCTCGCCCCCTTCACGTTATGAACCCTGAGAATCTGTCCATCCGGCCCTTCCACACCCACACCCGCTAGGTGCGCCCCCACCGTGCCGTAGTCCCTCTCCCAGGGCTTGGTATCTCCCCCCAGGATCTTGCCAATAAACCCTTTCCTCGACGCTCCCCACATTATAGGCACGTCGCCGAGCCTGGAAGAGAGCTCCTCCCCCCCTGCCCTCAGGAGCGCAATGTTGTGCTCGTGCGTCTTCGCGAACCCGATCCCCACGTCCAGCACCTGTCTCCACCTGTAAATCTCATGATCCTCCCTGGCAACCCTGCTGCTCGCAGCTAGTTCCCCACACACCTCCTCTACCACGTTCCCGTACGTCGCCATCCCCCCCATCGTCTCCGGCGTTCCCCTGCTGTGCATCATCACGTACGGCACGCGGAGGGACCCGACCGTGCTCATCATGTCGGCGTCGAACCTTCCGGCACTGACGTCATTCACAATGTCGGCGCCGGCTAAAACCGCCTGACGGGCGGTCTCCGCGCGGCGAGTGTCAATCGATATAGCGATGCGAGAGGGCAAAGACGAGCGAAGAGCTTTGATTATTTCGACAGTACGCTTCAGCTCCTTGAGGGGAAAAGTAGGGGGGGTTTGGGCGTTAGTCGTTATGACAAGGTTGCCACCTTTCGCCACCATGGCGACCTTTTTCTCACCTCATCTAGCGTGACTGGGGTCGCATTGGGGCGGGTAGATTCTCCGCCCACGTCTATTATTACGGCCCCCTCCCCCACCATTTTCAAGGCTTGCTCCACCGCCTTGTCCACGCCATCGTTGTACTTTCCCCCGTCGCTGAATGAGTCCGGAGTGACGTTGAGTATCCCCATTATTACCGTTTCGTTCATCGGCATCGTCCTGTTCCCGGGCAGGGGGAGCACTCGGATGGCCTCTGACGTGTTGAGGGAGGAGAGGAGAGGGGAAGCGAAGGAGGGATTGAGGTCGGAGAGGGGGCGAAGGACGAACTCGCGTTCGCGAAGACGGGGATGGGGAATCTGAAGGGGGAGGCCGCCCGGGGGCTGTGGGAGGGATCGGGGGGGGGGGGGGGAGCAGGTCAGTCGATGAAGCAGAAAGCAGGCCAAGTGAAATTAGAGGGCGCCAAGCTGACCATGATACTCACGCTCTCGTCAATCTCAATATCATCGTAAAGCAGGATGTCCAGGTCGATCAATCTAGGTCCGTTCCTGAAGCTCTCCTCCCTCCCCACTTCCTCCTCTATTTTCTTGAGCTCCCTCAGCAGTTCCATCGGCTCAAGTTCCGTCTCCAACTCCACCGCGGCATTCAGGAACGAAGGCTGATCCATAACGTACATCGGTTTCGTCTCGTAGAGGAAGGAAGTGTCCATCAGCTTGGTTGTGGGAAGATTGGAGAGAAGAGTAGTTGCTGAGTGAAGGGAGGGATATCGGGGCTCAATATTTGAACCCAAGGCAACGTAAACTTTAGAAGATGCGCACAATGCGGACGTGCGGGAATGAAACGTACGGAGGGAGGAGGGATTGTGATGGTAATGGGATGAAAAGGGGGGTGAAATGGAGATGGAGAGAGAGAGGCGACTCACTGTGGGTATCATTGATGGGTTAATTGATCTATTAATTGATCTACCGACATGATGATATGTTATCATTGAAGTTGTTGATGGAAAAAAGAGGAAAATCAAAACGAAAATCAAAATGGAGTAGACTTCAAGACCAGAGAGAGCCAGGGTTGGTACTTTTGTGGATGTGTTCCAAGAAGATGTGTTCCCTATTTCAATTTAGGAGATTTCGTTGTCATTTCGTTGCCTTGTTACCACAAACGGATTCCCAAAAACGGATTCCCAAAAAAGGATGCGTACGAGCGAGGTTTGGACTTTCACACTACGTAGGTTCCCTAGAAGGTTCTTGCCGTGGTATGCCTGAAATTGACAAAAAGAAATGAATGTCTTTTTTCGCTTGTTTTATTCTTATCACATTTATATTTGATATTAATCAAAGACCACCCCTCCACCCAAACATCCGCCCATCAGCCTTTAACGCCTCCCTCCTCATGAAAAGTTGGTGTTCTCCTCACGCAGAGTGTTCCCCGTTTCTGTCATGATCTGCAAGAACTTCTTGCACATTTCGTTGTTGCTCATGTATTCCTCAAATTCCTCATAACTGATCTTCCCGTCCCCGTCGAGGTCGGATAGTTGTTTGAATTCGTCGGAAAGTTCCTTCACCTTGCTCGCGCCCCTCATCACATTGCCCTCATCTGTTGAGTTTCCCTTCCCTATTTCATTATTTCTCCTCTTCGACGCGGTTTCCAACGAGACTAATTGGTCCGTCAGCTTCTGGAACATGGGGAGCAGCTCCGAGTGCTCCAGAAACCCGCTCGAGTCCGCGTCGTAGACGGTGAAGAGGAAGCGGAGTTTCTCCTCGACGGAACCGCGGCAGAGAAAGGAGAGACCGGATATCATCTCAGCCAGTTCTAAGGTGCCGGAGTGATCGGTGTCGAAGGCATCGTAAAGGATGTCGAGTGACGTCTCGTCAAAGTTAAATATGTTCTTGAACTTCACGCCGGGGGAGGGGAGGGGGAAGGTAATGGGTAAGAGGTTATGAAAGTCGGGACGAGCAGAGGTAGGGGCCTTCCCGCCCTCCCCCCGAGGCCAGCGACTTTACATCCCATGTCCCCCCCCCCACCCCCTTACCTGCTCTCGGGTGCAACTTTTCTGGCCGTCATTGAGCCTGTTGAAAAGCTCCGCCATGTGACTCACTGCGGATCGTTTGGAGGGCCAGGTTGGGGCGCACGGTTGAGTTAAGTTATTAACGTCGCCATTTCCCCCTTACCCTATACAGCGCACTCCTTTCAAACCCCAAATTCCAGCTTTTAGAGTGTGCCAATTCCCGATGAATGTGACCATACCCCCAAAAAGACTCACCTTGTAGCTTAGTGAAGTGTAAACTGGTAGCTCCATGTTCCTTCGCGTGCTTATTTGCTTCGTGCATGACTGTTTGTTTTGGGTGTGTGGGTAGGGGGGTATTTTGCAAGTGAGATAGGATCGAAGGAGGACGGGAGGGGGAGAGGTTGGGGGGCATTACCTTCTGAAGCACTAATCACGACCTTCTTACTACCACAGGCGCCCATTATGGAGGTGATGTATTCAGATGGGAAGGCAAGGGATTGAAGTTTGAAGTTGTGTGTCTCTAACAGGTATACTGGTCAACGCAGCGAGAAAGAAGGGAAATCCGACCGAGATTTCCTCCCCACTTTCCCCATCAAATAGCATAAATCGGTAAATTCTATATCCTACTTTATTTTCGTGTTTTTGATGTCCTCGTTCGTCTATATAGCAACCTAAATGATGTGTAAATGATGTGTAAATGTTGTGTAAATGTTGTAAATGTCTTCAATCAGCCCCCACTTGCTCTCCCTCCGCTTTCCTTACTTGCTCTTTGCTGTTTCTTTTGGCTCAATTACGTCTCATACATGACTATACTACGTCTCATATATATGTATGTATAATGTATCATATATTGTATTTAATATGCACATAAATATGTTTTGAAAGGTATAAAACAGAAGCTCTAACCTTCCCCCCCCTCCTCAACCCTTTCAGAGATATGTCTCTTTCATCTCTATTAGGCTGTAATGATGTTGCAATGACTGAGAGGTGTAAGTATTATTGCAATCGTTTGTTGTTGTGTGTAAATTAATGTGGGATTGGAAACATTACAGACAAAAATTGGACAGTGACTCCTCAGCGACTCTCCCTCCGTTACTCTCTCTCTCTTTTTATACCCTTTTTATACTCTCACTCACTCACTCACAAATGCCACACTTCTCATACACAGACGCCAACCTTGCCACACAACTAGACATAACAAACTCAGATCTGGCAAATAATTGGGAGGCATTCTCTCTTTCCCACGATGATGCCGACCACACTGATGCAAACTTTGCTCTATTCAGGACCTTCGTCCAGAGCATCGTCAAGAAAAACGGCCCCAAGGAGGATAGGAAGAGGCCCGCTCAGGTCATGGGGAGCCCCTCACCCAACCCCAACGTAAAGGCCGCCAAGACTGAGTCCAATGTCACTGCTACCATGGTCGGTTCCAGGTGAGAATTGGAACTAATCTAAGCACCGCAGCGACGACGACGACGACTATGGCGACGACGACGACTATGGCGACGACGACGACTATGGCGACGACGACGACATTAACATAGCCATCTCTTCTCTTTGGCTCGTTTCATTTGCCTGACTCGCATCGTTCATCGCAGCAACACTGCCCGGATCTCCACCTCCCCCGGCCCTGGATACGAGGATCGTAAGAACGCGGGCCAGATCGTCGCCCACTTGAACGTGAACCTCCCCGAGAAGGCCGTCTTGAAGGACGGCGACATTGGTTTCACTTCTCTCACTCCCGTCAAGATAGGTGGCTCCGATTTCAAATGCAACGTCGATAAGAAGTATAGGTACATGTTCACCACCCTCCCCGAGAGGGCCCGCGCGCTCGACCAGAGGCTCACCAAGATGGCGGGGGAAATGGAGGAGAGGTATGGAATGGAAAATGTCAGCGCCGTGGGGGTACCCTGCACGGAGGAGGTTCAGGTCGTCGGAAGGATCTGTAACGAGGCGCACGAGGGGAGGATCAACAAGACCAGCGTGGTCCTAGAAGGGGATAGGGGCAACGCGGGGGGCGCTAGGATCGAGCTCGGCCTCGAGGCTCTCAAGACGTACAGTGTCTTCCCCGGACAGATTGTCGGCGTCCAGGGCCTCAACCCCTCCGGTAGGAAGATGGTCGCCAAGAAGATCTGCGAGGGCGTTCCCAAGCCCATGGCCAAGAGCAAGGCCGGGGAGCTCATGAAGCTTCAGTACGATGACCGTAATGGTCAGCCCCTCAGCGTTTTCGCCGCCTCGGGCCCCTTCACAACCTCGGGCGACCTTGACTACGCCCCCCTCGTCGACCTTTTGGCCATCGCCTCGCGGCTTCAGCCTGACGCCGTCATCCTAACCGGACCCTTCGTCGACGTCAACCACCCGCTGTGCAAAGACGGTGAGGTAAACTTTGAAGACGTTGACGGAAACAAGGTCCCCGTAACTTACGAGACCGTCTTCCAGGACAGGGTGGCGCGGACGATC
This sequence comes from Triparma columacea, assembly GCA_030267965.1. NCBI lineage: Eukaryota > Bolidophyceae > Parmales > Triparmaceae > Triparma > Triparma columacea. The sequence goes on along the minus strand of BRYA01000114.1, from coordinate 8,170 downwards.
GAGGAGTTCTTCGACGACGGGCAGGCCTGCCCCACGCAGTTCATCCTCGTCCCCAGCCTCGAGGACGCCTTCCACGACAACGTCTACCCCCAGCCTCCCTTTGCGGATAGGATCCAGGGGGGGGTAGTCATGGACATACCGGGAGGGGAGGGGATCAAGGTCGGCACGCTGGGCATTGAGGACGTTGAGGAGGTGGTCAAGCAGAAGCAGACACAGGTGAGAGAATGGGAGAGGGAACTTGAGGAGTTGACGAGCGAATCGACTTCATTAATGCACCCATCGTAATGTTCCGATGAAGAGGTAACCCACAATCCAACCAATCCTATGATATGCGACGTGCATTTCGGAGACACGCGCTATGATTAAACGCCAGCAACCAATAAACGGCTGCCAAACGACCATACTGAGGAACAATACACAACAAACAAATACTCAAGAATAATGTGGTTACAAACACAGGACAAACGACGAGGAATCTAACACGTGCATTTCCCTGCTTCTGTCCCTCTTCGTCCCTCTCTCTCATCGCAGACCCACAAGCGCGTACACTGCGTTTCCAACCCCGCAACCTTTAAAATTAACGACGTAGTCTTCGGAGTCACCTCGGTCGACCCCATTCTCGCCCTCAACACGAACCAGGCCTCGGTCAACATCAACAGGATGGAGCGCATGGCCCAGCACCTCATCCAGCAACAGTCTTACTACCCCATCTTCCCCGCTCCCAAGTCCGCCGCCAACCTCGATCTCAGGCACCTCGACAAGTTCTCCATGGAGGTCACCCCGGACGTGTTAATCCTGCCCTCGAAGCTGGCCCCTTTTGCCAAGGACGTCATGGGCTCCGTCGTCATCAACCCCACCACCCTGGCCAAGGGCAACACCGGAGGATCCTACGCTAGCATCACCGTGCACCCCATGAAGAGGGAAGAACTTGAGGGAGATGGAGACATTGAAATGGAACATAAGGTCAAGGAAAGGGCTAGGGTCGTGGTGCAGAAGATTTAATGAGGGTTGGGAAGTGGGGGGGAGGAGCAAATTAAAGGGATATTCCACTGGTCATGCAAAATTTGTTCGTCTGCTTTATTATGGGTTGCCCGGCCAATCGCCTTGTTTATATAAACCCATTCAATTCATGTCTTCCTGGAGTGTGTTGAGAACGAATCCCTCCTTGACCCTGACCAGCTTTGTCCTCCCCGACGTTTCCCCTTCCTTGTAGTCATTGTCGGAGCTGTCGTCGTCAGAAAAGTACAAGGGATCTACCTCGTCAAATCCGCTTTCAATGAATTCGTCGTCTTCGGAGTTGATGTCGTGAATGTTGAGCGCCGAGAGTGTGTATTCGATTAGTTGGGGCCTGTCAGGGTTCCAACGGTTGACTTGCTCGGTCGTTACAATATTCAATTCCGGGTCCTTCCTCATGTCGTACTTCTCGTCCTCTTCGTCGTCTTCCGAGTCGGTTAGACCAGTCGTTTGGTAGGGTTTCTCGTACATGCAGTAAGGCCTCGAAATTGGATTGCCGAATTGGCTCGAGGAATGTACGATTTCGATTTTGACGTAGTCTGGCACAGAGTGATAAGTTTCTGCGGAAGGGTTGTATTAGTAGTGCCGAAGAATATTTGTGCAACAACGAGCGGAACTCTTCTTGTCCACAATTCTCACCTCCGTCTGCTGACCATACTATATCATCCCCTTGGAGAAACTCCTCCTCCATCTCGTCATTGGATTTAGCCATACTCTCCTCATCTGCATGTTGGTCCTCTGAATCATACATGCTACCCTCTTCGAGATCATCTATCATTCTACCACTTTCGTTCCCCCACTTAATCGTCTTGAGAAGATAGTTCAGGGTCTTATCGTCCCCTCGGAGGAAAGCTAGGAAGGCCTGAACTTGGGTCGACTCCCAGGGCTCAAAAATCATGTGCCGGGAGAAAACGTCCCAGCAATGCTCGTCCCAGCCTCGGGGGATGTTCGGACCCTTGGACTTGAAACATTTGTTGATTGGGTCCCAGTTTTCAGCCCTCTTGGCAACAGCAGGGTCGCAAAACTCAAGGCATCGCAGTTTAGTAAGGGAGCCTAGGGATTTAGGCACTGAACCGGTGAAGGTGCCGTGAATCTGGAGGCCGATCAGGTCCTTACAGTTCGAGATGGACCCGGGGATGGTGCCTCGAAGGCCGGCGTACACCAGTACACCAGTCGTGTAGTGATAAATGGATTGGTTACGATGCTTGATGACAAGGACTCGGAGTTTCGTCAGCTGGCCGATCTTTCTGCTCAAGGATCCGACGATGTAATTCTGGTCGAGGTGCAGGTGCTCGAGCTTCGTCAGGTCATAAAGGGGCGAAGGGATGTTCCCCGAGAACATGTTATCGTTGAGTTTTAGCATTTGAAGCTGGAGGGGAGGGGGGGTTAGATCACAGTGTGCGTAAAGTCGATGGCTACGCGGCATTCTCCTCACATTCTTGAGCTCTCCAATATCCTTTGGGATCGGGAGGGTATTATAATTGTTTGAGTAGGGCGTTGAGTAACTGGGGGCCCCGTACTTGTTGTTGCTAAGGTCTAGCTTTTGAAGCTGGGAGAGGGTGAATATTGCCTTAGGAATCTGGCCGTACTGCTGGCAAGAGCGCAGGGACAGGGAGGTCAGGTTGGTATTGTAGGCGGGAAGCAGCGATAGAATGTTGGGGTATAGGTTTTTGTTCGAGTCTCCGTCCAAAAAAGCAACGTGCGCGTCTATTTCGATGCCGTTGATATTGAAACACTCAAGATCGGGGAGGTGGAGGAGGTGCTTGAGAGAATCGGCCTGCTGGTCCTCCAGCTAGGGAGGAGCGCAAAGCGAAGTCAGAAGGTGTTAGCAGCTAGGGGGGGGGAAACGGCAACGAACAGCCCTCGCCTCACCTCCTCAACTCTAGTACCGGCATTGTAGCTTGAGAAACGGTAGATGTTGGGCATCGAGAAGCAGACCGATTTTAGGGCCGGGAAATTACGGACAATGGCGTCCATCAGGGTCTTTGTTACGTTGTGGTAGGGCTTGGCGTGGTCGTCAGATATGGTTATGTGCGTGAGGTTGGGAAAGAGGTTGGGGAGCTTGTGATCAAACTGCTGCTCGAGCTCTGAGATGGAATATTGCGAATGATATTGCGCATTGAATGGTGCTGACGCAGGGGGCAGATCCAGGTTAAGCTTGATGCTCGTTATGGTTCGACGTAAGGTCGACAAAACGTTAGGGGAGAAAGGGTAGTAGGCGTCTGTCATTGTCATCTCAAAAACACCACCGAAGGATTGTAGGTTGGGAAAACGGGCGAGAAGCAGATTGACAAAGAATAACTGTGATAGTGTGATGAGTGAAGCGGGAGCGGTGAGCGAAGCGAACCGCTGAAGGGGTTTGGGGTGGGGGCTAATGTTGCGTCCAATGTTGGGTCCAATGTTGCGTCCAATGTTGCGTCCAATGTTGCGTCCAATGTTGTATCCAATGTTGCGTCCAATGTTGGGTCCTTTGCTTGGCCTTTTTGCCCATTCGCATTCCTTCGAAAGTTCTTACCTCAATGTTCGCATAATCTCGACGAGGCTGGCAGGATCCCGCGACCTTAGGGTGTGGGGAGAGATCGAAGGGATTGGCATCGACTGCCCCCCCAATTTCACAGGACATATTTATGGCGACAGCATCATAGAAACAAGGCACAACGTCAAGCCGCTGCAGCATGGGGAACCTATTTGGTGGAAACAGCGACGATATCACATCCGCCGCGTAAGACTCGGGGTTGACCCAAGGGTTCAACTTACTCTCCTCTGTCATAGCGTGGCGCTTAAGGAACTCTGAAGGCAATTGGATGGAGCGAATTATCTTGTGAGTGACCATTTTCTTGCTCAAACATGACATAAAGAGGAGGTCATTGCCCGACAAGACACCCACGTGATGGCAGAGACCCAAAATTTGGAGTAAGAACGATGGGTCTGGGCCCTTCCTCCTTTCTAGTTGGCACCGCATACGTGACCGCGTCACCGTTCTGTCCTGCCTCAAGAAACTCTTGGAGGACCAGCCCAGGAGATCGGATAGGCTGAAGCAGAAGCGACTGGACGGAGATGAAGTGGTCTCGCTTCAGGGAACTGCGGCATTCAAGAGGCTCCCGAAAGTTATGTGGAGAGTTATTCTGGAATTTTGTAACTTTAAAACCACTGTTGAACGGCATGCAAGAGGGTCCTGGAAGTTTTATAGGAGAGTTACGTATTCTAGGTCTTTTCATGCCTTGACTCAGTTCTGCTTGCAAACCAAATATTCTATTTCACTCTAACAACATGTATCTGGTATTTGTTCTTTTTTTCTTTCGTTTCTTTTTCTTTTTTCTTTTCTTTTCTTCTTCATTCCTTTCTTTTCTTCTTCATTCCTTGTCGTGTATATGTATCTGGTACTTCCCGCTCTATTCTTCCCCCTTTTTCTTCTGTCTCCCTCCTTCCTCCCTCTCACCCTCCATCTTTGTGAATCTTAAACAACCGCTCCTCATCTTCCCCTTCCTCTTCCACACGTGCGTCCTCCGGCTTGCGTTTTCCACTTTTCGTGGGAGCGTCAGTGGGAGCGTCAGTGGGAGCGTCAGTGGGAGCGTCCGAGGGAGTGGGAGCCTCCGTGGGAGCCTCCGTGGGGGCGTCTGTGGGAGCGGTAGTGGGAGCGTCCGTAGGAGCCTCAGTACAGCCTGTAGGGTTACTGAGATCAGTGGATGTTTGTCCAGAATCAGCAAACATGTTACCAAAAGTGGTGACGGAACAAACATTCCAGCCGGTGACGTCCTGGGTGAAGGCAGCTGCGGCGCTGCGTTGAATTCAATTTTGAGTGGAGATGTGCGAGATGAGATTTGCGTGTGCGTGTGTGAATGTTAGAATGGGAAGCAAGTGTATTGCTTAAAATGGAATGCAGCAGAGATAACACACAAACCACGAAGACCTCCACTCCAAAGCATCTCTCAATACTCACCGGAACATGTTCTGCATGTTCGTGACACTCGAGACATCCCAACTCCCAATATCCTTGTTGAAGACTTTTGCGTTACTGTGTTTAATTCAAGGCCGAGTGGTGATGTGCGAGATGAAATTTGCGTGTGCGTGTGTGAATGTTAGAATGAGAAGCGAGTGCCATTGGGGAGCCCAATGTTGTTCTTCACCCTGCAAGTCTCGCAGACACACCTATGCCCGCATGGGAAAAACACGCTCTTGAATTCCTCGTTCCTGCAGAGAACGCACTTGACGGAGTCGGGGTTCTCGAGCGTTGTCGGCACCACGCGGTAGCAGGACTGGTGGGTGTATTCCTGGGCAAGGGACAAGTAATCCTTGTTCAGGTTAGAGGACGCGGCCAGAAGGGCGGGATCAATGGGTGCGGGCTTGGAACTTCGACGGCGCGACGATTTGGAGGTTTGTGTTGACCCTGCCGTGAGCGAAGCGAGCAGCAAAAAATGTTGCGTTAGTGTATAGATTGGTCACACTTTGCTTTTGGTATATTCTCACCTTTTATCGCGTTTGCGGGGGGATTCAGAGGTGGCAGGGAATCTAGCATGGACGTGTCGAAACCGGTGTGGTGACCATTGCGCTTTTGAGGCATCGATATTGTAGGGGCCACATAGTGTTTAACGTCACCACCGTAGGAGTCAATTAGCCTCTTTACGTCATGTTCAGTACCACCATCGGTGGTGACAGTTTGATAGTACACCTGCTGCTCCTCCGTCTGATAATACGTTTGGTGTTGTGCAGGTTGATGTATTTGGTGCCCCCCCTCCCTCGCCCATCTCCATTCAGAGCCGCCCTCACTGCCGCGGCGGCAGACATTGGCGCGACTTCCTCATGTTGTACCTGCACTTGCGCGTACTGCCCCTGCCCCTGCAGCGGTTGTTGCTGCTGCTGCTGCACCTGCCCCTGCAGCTGGGGCATCAGGTGCTGAGTGCCAGGGTCAAATCCCACAGTCGTAGTCTGCGACATTGCTCTCCTTGTCCAGCCCAACTACGAACTTCGTCGCCTTACCATCCATCAGCCCCTTAGGCACCAGCCTGTTGGGGACCCCCGGGCAGAAGCAGCTCGCCAGTCCCGCCGCCCCGTTCATGATCGCTATGGTCTGCAGCCCAACCCTCATCGTCGGCATGTGCTGGTCCACGAGGTCGCTCTTCGTCTCGATCACCTTGGGGTACTACCCGGTGGGATCAAAGACGGCTTCGTTCGTATACTCGTCCACTAGGTGCATGTACATCTCCTTGTCAACCATCTTGCTCTTCATCTCAGCGATCTTCCCCTTGAACATGCTGCTGCCAAAATCCATGGCGGATGAGGCAGGTTGGAAATGAAGGAGGAGGTCTTCTCTGTGAGGTTCGTCACGTTGCCCATGAAGCATTCGGCTTTGTCGAGCATCTCCTTTGCCCTAGAACGCCTGGGTTTTCCAGGGGTGCGCTTTGGTACTCTCAACAGAACAAAATGACGAACCAAATAAAAATATTGAGGGAAATGTGAGGAAACGACAGGCTAATTACTTTTCTAACATCTTTTCCTTCCCTTTTCGAAATAACCCCTTACACAAACCTAAGTCTCGCTGGACACCGTACTCTCATCTTTCATGTCCGCAACTAGTTGACCTTCAAGACACAGTGTAGAGATGCAAATTAGGATTTCTTCTATTGGTTATGTTGTCGTCATGGTGCAAAATTGATGGTGGGAGTGGCTCTGCGAACAATAAATAACAAGGAGGGAAAAGCGGTTGCAAGCGTACCCTACCTCTTTGTCAACTTCTTACGGGGTACTCCCCTCAGAAATAGCTCCAACTGATAGGATGTCAAACATGGACTATGCAAAGTTGTGACGCCGGANNTGTACGGTGAGATAATAGGTATCAAGTCATCCCTTCATATGTAAGCCCCCAAAACCCTCCGTGGTTCCATTCCGCACGGTTCCCCAACCACCCTTTAATGCCCCCGTCTGAACATCATTCCTCACCCGTCCCCTCCCCCCCCCCCCCTCTTCCTTGACCTCACAGAGGAGGGATTCGAGAAGGTTGGTATTGTAGAAGGATGGAGAAGTCATAATGTCTCTAGCTCCCTCAGTTCCTTTAGCCCTAACGCAAACCTCGGCTCGCCTGCTCACCGCTTGCTCGCCGCAGAAACACACATGTCTTTTATGAGGGGCCAAACGATACAAGCTGACGAATCTCCAAGGAAAGGTCTGATATTGTGTTTTATGATGATGAAGAAGATGATACCAACGAGGAAGACAAGAGTGGGAGCGAGTATCACGACAGTGGCGAAGAGAAGGAGAAGAAGAAGAAGGAGGAGGAGGAAGAGGAGGAGGAGAAGGAGGAAATTTGAGGTTTTTTGCCCAAGCAAATTCTGGACAGGTTCAAACACATTCTTCGGTGAGACTAACCCTAACCTTCCGTGGCTCCATTCCGTACCGTTCCTCGTCCTTTAATGTCCCCATCTGCACATCATGTCTCACCCGTCACCTCCCCCCCCCCCCTCCTTGGCCATAAAAGGGCACTTGTCGGGAGGTTAGTGCAGGGAGGAAGTCATAATGTGTCTCTAACTCCCTCAGTTCCTTTAGCCTTTCAGCCCGATCGATCTAACCCTCCTCCCCAATCATCGCTGCCTGTCTTCATATTAGTTATGAAGCGTAGGAAGGGCCCCCCACTGGGTACGTCCAAGTGGATTTATCTAATGCACACCTACCTTGACAGCGAGGGAAACGTGGTAAAGGCAACCGTGCACGTAACTTTTCATGATGCCATAAGCCTGTTGCAGCCTGCGTTAAAATCTACCCAACAAGACTTCAACACCTTGTACCCTGACCCTAACCAAAGCACTTACGGGTCGCGAATCAGGTCGCGAATGGAGGCCCAGTTCAGATCAAATAAAAACACAATCAACTTTGACGGCGGCCTCAAGCTCACAAGGTATAACTGGAGAGTTGGTTTCAAAAAGGTGGTGAGTGTTGTTATATGGGTGAAAATCTTTCTCTCCACGTCTCCCCTCCTCATCCATCCTAACGCACCCTTCTAATCCCACCCCCTCCCCCCTCCCCGCGCAACTTCGTTCTACCCATCTCAGCAAAGAATTGCTGACGGGACAAATGGGAACGCAATAAGTAAAGGGATAGATGCTATGCCTACCGAGGCGAAGAAGGCGATGTGGAAGGGACGGGCCGTAAGTAACCGTCCCCC
>BRYA01000112.1:65212-89943 GCA_030267965.1 Triparma columacea | reverse complement strand
TTGCTTCAGCAAACATCTCAGTAATTTTCATGACACTCATCTCTGTCAAGGCATCAGCAACTTGTCCAGCCTCTTGCTTTCCTCCTTTTGCTACCCTGTAAGCATCTACAGCAGGTTTAAATCCAATTAAAATTGGAAACCATTCCCTTAACACCCTCTTCATGCCCAAATTCTTGTTCTGCATCCAAACAACCAAGATTTGAATCCCAATTGACGCTGCCAAACTTGCAAAAGATGCCTTAAAGTACCCATACTTTTTGTCACTCCAAAACATGTACGTCACATACACGTCAGTTAGCAAATCTGCCATACTTGTGATAGCACCAACAGTCACTCTCGCCTTCAACCCCCAAGGCACTTCCTCCAAAAGCCTGTAGCTAATTGTCTCAAGCATAGGTCTGAACCACTCATATTCCTCGTCAAGCTCCTGTAGAGCAGGGAAATTTAATATGAAGGCATCTACAGCAGCAACTGGCTGAGTATTAATGGCCAAGCTCCTCGCTAGAGACTCTCCAATCTCCCTTCCTTCCTCCTCTCCCAGCTCTATAGCCTTACCCTCTACCTTCCTCAACTTGCACAGCTTATTCTTGACAACAGCGCCAAACATTGGTGTGACAAACGGGTACTTTCCTGCAACCTGTCTTAGAATGTAGTTTTTCCTAATAAATGACCTGACAGCTTCCTCCTTTGTCATTCCCTTCTTCCTGAAACCTAATGCAACCAACAGTTGCTCACTCAACAACTTTCCTATTTGGTCAGGATCTAAACCTGCATAGCCTTGTGCAGTATTATTCACTGCTAGTGAAGAAACCAATGCACCTCCATTGTCCAAGCCAACACTTGCTCTCCTCATACTTGCTCTCAAAGCACCTGCTATACCACCCTCAGCTTCGGCATCAACACTTGCTCTCCTAACACTCTCTCTCCTTCTAGCATCTCCTGCTCCTGGAATGTATTCAACTGGCACTCTAGCTCTCATAGCATCATCAAACCAATCTGGCTTCTCTTCCTCCCATCTATCCCAGTTAGCCTCTACCCAAGCTCTTACTTCCTTTTCAATCGACTTCCAATGATGCTTTGACCTTTTGAGTGTAAAGACTGCTTTGATAGTATCTGTGCCCCCTCTGAAACTTTGTACTGTTAAATCTTTACCCCTTTGCAAGCTGTAGAAGGTGCCTAAGTATTTTCTTTTAATGGTAAAAAAAAATACAGCAAACAACACAATTGTACATGGTATAAATATTCCAACTACTGCCCATGCAATTTCAAGTTGCTCCTCAACATTATCTTCCCTTGCAGCTAGCATTATAGCTACTGGAAGACTTCCCATTGTCAATACAAAGCCAAACATCCAATACATCCCTCCAACCTCATTAGGATGCCTAAACTGCACAATTGAAGTGAAGTCTCCCACCACTTTCACCAACACTCTGCAGACAATACTACTCAATATTTCTACCGTTCCCCCAGCAGGAATCCAATACCAAAAGTCTCCTCTCAAGATCTTCACCAACAAATACAGACCAAGGTCAGTCCCAACATAGATAGAGACCCATCTACCACCAAGCAGCCCTAACACAACTATTGTCGTGCACCTTACCACAAGCATACATGCGCTAAATAGCATCATTGAACCAAATACAATAGATCTCTTGGTGGGATTTGCAGGCACATACCCATAGAAGTCAGGCACTTGTTCTCTCTTCACTGGGTCAGTGTCAAAGTCATAACTGATACTTGCTGATGCAAAGCCTGTTGTTAGAGCAGAAACTGCGAGTGATAACCAGGCTGCCCTTGAAACCTCGTTTACGCTTGTCACAATAGCCATAAGTTGGATGATCACTCCAGGGATTGCCTCAGCAAACATTTCTGCGCATTTCATGGTAGTCAACTCTGTCAGAACATCAAATGATTGTCCTACTTTCTGTTTTTCGCCTTTTGCTACCCTGTAAGCATCAACTGCGGGCTTAAAGCCAATCAAAATAGGGAACCACTCCCTAATCACCTTGAACATCCCCAACTTCCTGTTCTGTGCCCAAACAGTAAACATTTGAATCCCAATTGAGACTGCCAAACTTGCCAAAGAAGCCATGAAGTACCCATACTTTTCATCTCTCCAAAACATTTGCGTCACATACACATCAGTCAGCAAATCAGACATACTAGTAATAGCCCCAACAGTAACTCTTGCCTTTAAGCCTAAGTTAGACTTCATGAATAGTTTCATAACTATCTCCTCAAGCATGGGCCTTAACCACACTTGTTCATTCATAACCTCCTGCACTTCAGTAAATTGATGTGCCCATTCATCAACAGCATGTGCTGCAGTTGCTGTGGTCAACATGACTGCTGTCATTGCACTCCCGATCTCCCACCCCCTGGCTTCCTCCTCACTCTTAACTTCTCCCTCATTTGTTGCTCTCCTCCTTAGTTTGTTCATAACCAGAGCAAACAGCATAGTTCTCATGAAACCATGCTGCTCTGTAATCTCTCCTAGTGCCCTATTGGCGGCAATATATTCCCTCACGACCTCTACCTTACTGTCCCCAGTATTCCTTTCCTTCACCCTCTCCATCAGCTGCTCTCCAAACCTCCTCCCATCCTGTTCCCCTGCTTCTGTGCTCTTCAGAAGGTTGTCAAAGTAGTGAACAGCGTCAGTTGCCATGCTCAGGTGCTTAATTACACTCTGTTTGCTTGCAGCTTTTCCTAAACCCTTATGTCTAGTCGTCATTTCAACATCTGTCTTCATCTGGCCAGCCTCTGAGAACCTTACAGCTGTGAGATGCCCTTTGTGTTCAACTGTGATTACAAGTGTCTTGTTGTTAACTCTGTGAACCTCAAGCTCAGAGTCGGCTCCATTTTTAAGGTCCCAGAAGAATGCTGCAACTTCCTTGTAGGATGCTCTCACAGTTATTGAAGTCTTCCCCCAACCCATTCTCTTCTCTGCCTTTATCAATGTCTGTCCAGTCAACCCTCTACTGATCTCTTGAGCTCCATCAATCTCATCAAAGTGACTTTGAATCCCTGGTGCCCCCTCAATTGCAATCTCCTCAAATTTTGCAATGATTTGCTGTCTCTTGAAGGCATCAATCTCTTCGCTCTTGTCAAACTCCTTTCTTAAGTCTGAGACTTGTGCAAGAAACCTTGGTGCAATCTTGTTCATGATGGAGGAGAAAATGACACCACCAAGGTCTAACTTTGTTGTGAAAGTCACTGATGTTTGTGGCACATCTCCAATAGGTTCTAGTGGCTCAAAAAACCAAACTCCATGGAAGTCCACTAATACATTCCTAGCCTTCACTGGGAAGTCTACCTGAAGTTCGCCTGTGTCTGCAACATCAATAATTACTTTGCCATCATCTTGCTTGAACCAAGTCACTTTACTCCTCCCATCACGAGGAGCAAATCCAGGGACGCCAAGACTCCTAGTTGTGATGTAGTAGAGAGTGTGGTTGTTTACAAACCTTGTGTTCACTTGAGAAAAACCTGACTGTGAAGCCAATTTTTTCCAACTTCTACTGTAGACGCTTGAGTACTCATAGGCAGCACACTCCTCCACACTAGCATCAACTACAGTTGTAGCTATCCCACTTATGACGCTCTCCCCATCAACATGAACTAGCTTCATTTTGACCCTCTCATCAGGACTCTTCAGATCATCAAAGTTCTCATCCTTCTTGCATTTCTCATAAAACTCCTTTCCCTTCCTGATTGAATCCTCCTCTTCATCTGTATAATCTTGAGGCTTATTCTTTATGATGTTGGCAAGGGAGGCCAGTGCAGCTGTATCAACCTCATCATCCCGCTGGAAAGTTTTTGCAATGTTGTGAACAACTCCTAAAACTTTGGGGGCCAAGAGATTCAAGACAGAAACTGGAATATGACCTCCCAAATCGAACTTCTGTCTTATGTTTATATAGCACTGATTTACTCCACCTTCAACAGCGTGCACATTGGTAGCAGTGAAGATTGCTGTGGTTTTCCCCCTTACCAATTTGCCCATGTTGCCTCCGTAGTCAACCTCTTCACCGATTGGGTTGATACCTACTGACACTCTGTCGTTTTTGTCTTGCTTCCAAATGAATTGCATCAAAAACTCTCTATTTTGTAGCAGCCCCGGCATCTTTCTGACAAACGCAAAGAATTTCTCATTGATCCTCCCTCCCTGTTTTCTGACCTCAAACCTTGCTGGGTTTCCTTCTTCTCTGTCCGTATAGGCTCTTGCCCTGCTGCAGAGCAAGAAATACCACGCAGCAGCTGTGGGTTTATTGTGGTTAATAACATTTGGCATTTCTTTTCTCCCCCCCCACTTAATACCACTTACCTTCCTCAGCCGTGCAATCCGCCATTCCCTCAGCTTGCACAAGCGTGATGCTCCTCTCATTTGTCGCTTGCTGCTCATGCTTTACCCCCATCTTGACACCTTGATAAGGTGAAGCAATATCCTCCCATCCACCAACACCTCCAAACAACTTCTCCAACTGCCCAAAAACCTTCTTCTGGTCCTCCTTCAACTCAACACCCTCCCTCATCCTCTCCACCAAGGCCCCCCTAACCTCAGCATCAACTTCCTTCCCATTCCTCCTGAACTTCTTCTGCAACCTGTTGGCCTCAACAAGCTGATTCTTTGCAAGGTAGTTAATGGCATTGTCCATCAGTGTCTTTTGAAGGCCTTTGAAATGCAGATCAACTGTCTGAATACGTGTCACCCTACAGACATTTGGGGCAATCTCATTGAAGAAGTGGACACCTGTAGTCTCTGCTAGCACAAATCCTTCCTTACTAAGGTCCTTGAAGCCTCCTCCTGGGTACTCTGTCAGTGGCACAAAAGCTAACATGTACGAAGTCCGGCCATTCTCAAGTTTGACTTCCTTCCACACAAACCACATCTCAAAGAGTCGGTTGGTGGCGGCAGGGACCTTCACACCCAAATGAAAGTGCATGCTTCTAGTTCCCTCAAAATCATTCCTGATAACCCTTGGTAAATTCCCATTATTTTTGAAGTGCTCCTCTGACCACTCAAATGCGTCAAGCAGAAATTCCTCTGCCAACACAGCCTCTGCTGACTTGTCCACAGTTACCCCAAAGGCTGCCCACACCTTGTCCTCCTCTCTCCACAGGAACTTGTCAATGCCCTCCTTCAGTGTCCCCTTGACTCTCTTTCCCTTCTTGTAGAGTTCCTCCTCCAGCCCTGCAACACTTTCCAGCATCCTGTCCTCTTCCTCAGTAAGAGTTGGCACATTGGGCATGACCACTTCTACAAAGTGTTTCTTCCTCCTCATGTCAATGACATCAGGCTGCCTGAACTGTCTCCCAACCTCCTTAAATACCTCCTTGAAAGAGTCAAAAACCTCCTTGACACTTCCCCCGCTGAATGTTGAGTTGAAAGTCTTACCGGAGCTGAAGCCCCTCTTGCCGCTAGATGGGGTGCCAATGAATGCCTTTGAGGCCTGCTTACGGACGTTGCCTGGCTTGGAGCTAGCGTTGGAGGAGGACACAATGTCAGTCTCTCTGTCCTCTGAAACCAACGTCCCTACGAACACAACCGCCGACTGCCCGTAATCAATCTCTGTGACGGTCATCAGGCCCATGTCTATCTTTCCTCGCTTTGCCTTTCTCGTAGAGCCCAGGATTTCCGCGAGCTTCGAGACAGCCTCTTCTGGCAATTCCTTATTGTCTTCGTTGATATTAATTGAGTTAACGTCAATGGTGTAATTATTTAGGTTATCTGTGGCGTTACGCTTGACCCGCATGTCGAGGAGAAATTCTACAAACTTATTCCCGCTGCTGTAGTGCTGCCAGTACAAGATCCTCCTTCTGCGAGAATACTCGTGGACGATGTGGCGTCGGAATTTCCCCTCCTTTGATTCGGACAGGAGAAAGTCAACGACCTTGTCTGGGGTCTCGTGGCCGAGATCAGCTAGCCGTAAAAACTTCCTTGTGTCGTCTCCCGTCGAATCGTCGAGGAGACCCTCCACTGCTCCCCTCGATAAAAGCTTTGATTGAAACAGCTTGCAGGTATTATGGTTGGAGTCTATGGGTGGTCTGTTGTTGGACCGGGCAATGTTTTTTGAGTTGGTCTTCAGGAGAACATTGTCGTGCTGCTTCGATGCGTCGTCGTCTGGTTGACTACCATCACCGGGAGCAGCCTCTTGGTCTGGAGCATCAATCCTGCGGGGAGGCTTCTCCCCCTCCATGCCTTTGAAAGAGGGATCTTCGCGATCGCTTTCCCCGCGTTGGTCCGTTGACGATCCAATTTCCTCGCTGAGTTCCATGACGCGGCGATCCATGCTGCCACTGCAGAATTCTCAAACCTAGAGGAAGGATGTTAAGCGGGGAGGGGGCAAGATGAGTTAGTTACTCACTTAAATATTGAATACCATCGGTCCTCCGAGGGGAATAAATCCAAAAAAGACGACTGACGTCATCCAAAAACACACGACGTGCTTCTTGAACCCCCCCTCCTTGGCCTCTTGCCATCTCCATCTCGGGCCACTTTGCAAATCACATCACTCCGCGCGTAAAAAGAGCTTCTGCGTCACATAACTCTTGTTCGTTCCCCGTCTCCCTCCTCTGAACTCACTTTTTCGTTTTTTCGTCAGGTTACAGGTGAGAGATCAGATAGAGAATTTTGCCTGCTGTTCTGTTCCCCAAGGTTCCGAAGGTTTGACCAGTTTTTCATTTTGAAGCTCCCCTGACCTTTAAATGTTGCGCGATGACAGGCGTGATATCGTGGACGTGAATGTGGCTCCTGTTCTTGGTGGCAATCGGGTTTCGAGGTTTTGTAACAGGTCAATCCTCTCCCAAAAAACATATTTCTCACAAGGGTTAACAATTTTACAAAACGACCTTTCTCGTCATCGTAAAGAGGGGTTTTTATCGTACATACATACATTCTTTTATTACTGCCGCGCAGACACGATGCTATTAATTTTGTCGGCACACTCCTTTCCAATTTCGACCTCGCACAGCCGCAGCCTTACTAGGGCGTTGTTGTCCTCTAGCATTTCAAGAAACATTTCTCCTACCTCCTCAGTGAGCCTGTTGTTAAAGAAGTCGAGCTCCGTCAGGGTCTTGTTCCTCTTCAAGGCCTCGGTGAAGCTTTGCCCCGCGTGGCTTCCGAATCTGTGGTGAGTGGGTGTACAGGGTAAGAGGCAGTTCGAAGAGAGGGATCGACCCGCAACAACTACTGCAAATCGTTTTGAACTTCGCTTCGCTAGCTGCAGCTTCCCTCTTTGCCTTGCCTCTCACCTGTTGCCTGCGAGCTTCAAACTCTTCAATACATTGTTCTGGTAGATTGCCTTTGCGAACATCATGCCGACCCTTGGGCCGTTCTCCCCTATCATATTGTTTCCCAAGTCGAGGCTGACGAGGAACCTATTCGTAAAGAGTGCGTTTGCAATGGCCTTTCCGCCCTCCCAACCGAGATGGTTGCCGTTGAAGTTGAGACTGACAATCTGCTTGTCGAACTCGAGCCTTTCGCCAATGTACTCCCCGACGACGTGGTCAAGGGCGTTGTTCTGAAAGCAGATGTTCTGTAAGCCCTTGTTAAAACTCAAGCTACCAGCAAACATCACTCCTGCCTTCGCAGAAATGCCATTGTTATCCATGTTTACATGTCTTAGGGTGAAGTTCCTCTCGAGCGCGGTGTCAATGCTGATCCCGTGAAGGCCTAGCTCGTCCTCTTCCGTGCCAAATTCGGGCCCAACCTTGTTGTTCTCCATGTTGAGATTCAGTAGAGAGTGGTTCTTTCTCAGCGACCACCAGATGCTATTGGCGCCATCCTTCCCCAGCAGGTTGTCGGCAATATTCAGCTCCACCCAAGAAATCGTCGGGCGACCGAGGCCCTTTCCGAGGCTAGCGCCTGTGAGGGGTCCTAAGTTGCAATTCTGAAGCCCAATAAAGTGAGTGACCTCGTTGTAAAAGGCCATGACGAGCTCGCTCGCCGCCTCATCTCCAAACTTGTTATTGCTTCCCTCGAAGTGCTTGATGGTGCACTCCTTCGTAACGACCCCGAAGCTAATTATCTCCCTCAGGCTTTCTGCGAGCTCCCTGCACACGTCGGCGTCGAGGTCGTTGTTGCTGATGTCGAGCCATTCCAAAGTATGGAGGTGCCCCAGACCTGTCGCCACGAGAGCTCCACCCTCAGGCCCAAGGCGGTTGCCACTCAAGTTTAGCTCCTTAATTTGCATGCCGTGGGATTGGAACGCATCGCTGAGGGCCTCATTCATCTCCCTTCGGCTCCCGAGAATGTTACCGCTCAAATCGAGGGAAACCAACGTCTGCAGCGACCTCAGGCAGTTCGCCAGCAAGTTCGCAGCCTTGGCGCTGTCTCCAATGTTGCACCTGGCCAGGCTGAGGATTCTCACCGGGAAATGCTCCAGGGCGTTGCACAGTTGCAGCGTGCTGGGTTCGTCCAACAGCAGGTCGTCGAGCTTCAGAACCCGCAAGGCTTCCATCCTCATGAAGGCGCCGCACACGGCAATGAAGGTCTTGCTGTCGAAGTGACAGCCGCTGAAGTTGAGAGACGTAAGCTGGCAGTTCGCTTCGAGCGCTCTCTTGAGCATAACGCCGAGCTCGTCAGGCTCGCCTCCCAAGTGGCTGTGCTTGCCAAGGTCGTTGTTGCTAAAGTCAATATCGGTGAGCCCCACATTCCGCTGGATTGCTGTTGCCCACTTCTTCCCGACATTCGGCCCAAAGTCGTTGTTCTCGAGGTTGATGCTAATCAGGGAGGTGTTGTGCATCATCGCAATGGCGAAAGCCTGCCCGGCCTTATAACCAAGCTTGTTTGTCCTGAGGTCAAGGTGCGCAAGCACGTGGTTGTCCTTGAGACTTCTTGCGAAGGCCATCCCAGCCTTGGGCCCAAGCTGGTTGTCCCTCAAGTTAAGGTAGGTGATGCCCTTATTTTTGCTGACGCTGTTGGCCAAATGCCTCCCCCCCTCCACCAAGATTTCGTTCGTCCCAAGGTTGAGCTGCAACAGCGTAGTGTTCTTCCTCATCATTTGGGCGAAAGCGTCACCGGTATCGGCCCCCAGCCGGTTCCCCTCCAAGTCGAGCACCGTCAAGCTCTTGTTGTGCCTAAGGCTCATTCCCAATTCGTGGCCCGCACCCTCGACAAATTCCTCCACTTCGGCGTCCTTCCAGAATCTCTTTGCGCCCATGCTGTTGAATCCACAGTGCACCTCCATAAGCACCTGGTTCCTCTTCAGGCAATGGGCGAGCTCCTTCCCGGCTGCCGGGCCCAAAAGGTTCCTGTTGAACCCGAGGTTGGTCACACTATGGTTGTGCCTCAGGGCCTCCATGATGGCAACGCCGGCATCATCGTCGATGGCATTGTCACTCAGGTCGAGCACCCGCAGCGTTGCATTTGTCTCCAGCATATTTGCAATGGCTATGCCGGCATCGTGCTTGAGACGATTCATCCTCAAGTCCAACTTAATCACATTGATGTTGTAGAAGAGCTTGAAATTCGTCGGCACAGTAAAGCTTGTGTGCCTAACACTCATCTTCTGGCACATTGCAATAAGACTTTTGAAACCAATGTCCCCAAGCTCCATGTTGTACAGTTTCAGCTCAAGCCTGCTTGCCACATACATCTCGGCCAAGAACTCCATAATGCTATCGCCGTACTTGCTCCACTTCGAAACCCTCACGTAGCCCTCGGGTGGGTTAAGGTCGAAGGCGCTTGAAAGCTGCTGCGTCAGCTCCCCCAGCATCGGGAGCGCCAAATCTTCCAAGGTCGCGTAATGGAACCTGTTCCAGTAAGGGTGACTGCCGTGGATCTGCTCGCTGAGGAAAATATCGGCAAACCTAGCACGCCTCCAGCTCATTTCGTTGCTGGGAGATTCGTTCAAAGCAAGTAGGGCCCTTGCGCACTCCTTCAGGCCAATTAATAGTGGGGTGTCCCTCCCATCGTCCTCCAGGTCTACGAAATCACGGTCGTGGAATACGAGCCACCTGCACATCTCGGGCTCGGCCCTAGCCATGGCCTCGTGGAGAACGGTGACCCCAACTGGGTCCCTGATGTTGATGAGCTTCATATTCCTGATGGCGGCCCACTTCAAGTACCTCAGCCTTTGCGTTGTGGAAAGAAGGTTCGTAGGCTTGGTCTTGCTGAGCCCTACGAAGCCCATCCACTGCTCGTCCTCGACCATATTATCCCACTGTTGCAGTGTCAGCAGTCCAGTGTGGACGTTCTCTAGAGCAAGGTTCTTTCTGTCGAGCTGCTTGAACAAAAACTTGACAACACCACTGTCCACCCTGTTCCTCAACCCCCACAGGCTCTTTTTGACGAGCTGGGGCAGTTCCATCAAGAAAGCGAAGAGTAAGAGGAGGCCCAAATTGCACAGGACGATCAGCCCCGAAGCGGCGTCGCCAGTCAAAATTTCTTGGTCGATCAAGATCCCCATTCCGCAGTTCGACATACAGCAAAGCCTGCAGAAAAAGTCGAGCTTTCTCTCCCTACTGAAGAGGTAGGGGAGAAAGATGATGTGAATGAACTGGAAGAAGGTGAGTATTGCCAGCATGAAGATGAGCTGCGTCGAAGGTTCAAAGTTCCGCCTCATTACAGTCGCGGTGCTCGTGAAGGTGAGAATCTCCAAGAAGTGGATGGACTTCCAGTAGCGGAAGGCGTGCTTGAAAGGCTGGACGAGATAGATTGTAGAGGACGCGTCGAGAAGACTGTCCCACGTTAGGATGACCAGCTCGTGGTCGATGGTGAAGGCCTTGACCGTGCTGATGTACTCCTCGCAACTCGCCCTAAATTTCTGGTTCACCTTGGAGCACCTGAACTCGAGGGACTTTTGGAAGCGCCAGGCCGTCTGGGTCTGGGGCTTAAATATCTTTAGGAGGCGCAGGACGCGGGCAAAACGGGCGAAACGGGCAAACCTCGCAAGGCGTGCCATCTTTGCCGCACCGGCACCGCCTCCGCCTCCGGCGTCCACGACGTCACCTTCCAAGGGCGGATCCGGGGAGCCAGGGATGGCAATGATCTCTGCCCACCCGCTGCACACAAGCAAGAAGTTGAGCATCTCAAAGGGGTCCATGAAGTAAAGCTTGGGCCCAAGGCCAACCCACTTCACCAACATCTCGAAGGAAAAGATTATACCAAACACCCTGTCACTCCAGAACATGACAGGATAGCCGAGGTCAGGTTCTTCGGCCTTGAAGTCGTCCCCTTTGAAGACTCCTGCGAGGTTCACAAAGATGCAAAGGTAGATGAAGTTTGTGAAAAGGTTTCCAGTCACCTTCTTCTTGAGATTTCTCCTCCACTCGGGCCACTCATAGTCGTCCATGTCGTACATTCCTTCCACGCGCTTCAAATGCCTGTTGATCTTCATTCGAATGGACTTGACGATTTTCCCAAGCCTAAGCATTTTAAGGATCCTGACAGACTTCAGCATTCTGAGGGCCTTTGCACCGCCGACACCGCTACCGCCCGAGCTCTCGCTGCTTCCGCCGACCGAGGTCACGTTTGTGAAAGTAGAGTTGCCTCCAAGTACATTGAGGCCATCGTCGTTGGGAAAGACGTAAGGTACAATGAAAATCTCAAAGATGGAGAAAGAGACCAGGAAGCAGTCAAAGACATTGAAGGGGTCGCGAAGGTAGAACTTTGCGCCCATTCCCGTCCACTTCAGTACGAGCTCGATAAAGAAAATTAAGGCGAAGAAGTAGTTGAGGAGGCTCAGTAGGTCCTTGTTGTTGACGGGATTTCCCTCCTCGTCCACCCCCTCCGTGACAAAATCGATGACGTACATCCCACGTTCATGCCCCATGACTCCCAAGTTTGCAAAGATCATGATGTAGATGAAGGCTGTGAACCTTCCACCGTTGGCGAAGAGGTCCGTCTTCTTCCTCCAGTCCGCGCGGGCTTCGAGCCACTTTTCTTCCTTCTGCCTTATCTCTTGTTTCTTAAGTTTGATTCTCCTCTGCTCGGCCTTACTGATCTGCTTAGTTTCCTGGAAAAAGACAACGAGGAGGGCACCCTTGACATCGGCTACGATACCTTTGAATAGTTCATGCACGAACACGAGAACCTTCACCTTGATAAGCAAGAAAATCTTCCCGTCCTTTAGAGCTTCCTTCCTGAGGCTCCTATTCGCGTTAGTGTACGATAGCACCTGGGCCTGGTAGTTGGGAAACCAGTTGCTGCTCTTCATGGATCTGTAGCTTACTAATGCCAAGTAAAAGCACATGATGGGGAACCCAAGCATGTAAATGGGGACGAACAGGGACATCCCCGAAAGCAGCGAATAGCCGGTGGGCGAGTTGCAGTCGACAATGGACGTGGTAATATTTGTGATGGGAGACACGTTGGGGGGGAAGGCCATGAGGTAGCACGAGATATGGTAGTTGACCTGATTCGTCAAGGTGTTGAGGCCATGGTTCGCGCTCTTGTAGAAGAAGTTCTCGTAGATAACATACTTGATCTGGTCCTGTCGTGGGGTCGGTGCGTGGGTGTCGTTCCAGTCGTAGATGGGGATGATCGACTTGAGGATACAGACAATCGTGGGCAGGTAGAGGGCCGTGAGGAGGAAGAGGCAGACCTTATTCTTCGTCTCCACGACGTTCTTCATCATGATCCTCATAGTGTAATACTCGTTGTTCTGCGTCTTCCTCTGGAATGCGTATCTGACAGACTGCACCACAATAATGTAGATAACAAACCAGACAGCCAGATAGAGGGATCCGGACACGATGAAGGCGACTCCCCTCTTCTTGTCCATGGCAACCCACAGGATGGTGCCTATCGCTACGACGAGCCCCCAAAGGCAGCTGGTGAAGAAGACGCACCTCATGAATCCGCTCTTCCAGAAGAGCACAAGGTTCCACCAGTGGTGGATGTAAATCATAATCCAGTTGTCCGTGTACTTAGGGTCCGTGTAGTCCTTGATAACCCAGAAGTTGAAGAATGCGGTGAGAAAGATCACGACTGAGCACAGTTTCAGCGCGAAGTTCACAAGCCAGTAGTAAAAGGCCAGGTCTACTATGTCCACGAGCTCGGGGAACCTCAGGATGTCGAACGCAAGGTGGAAGGCCATCACGTACCATTCCTGGGTCAACCAAGCCGCCACCCCGAACGAGTAATTGAAGGCTGATGGCCAGTTTATATTGACAGTTAGTATCACGGATGTGAACTGCAGGTAGATAAAGTACCTGCGACGACGAGGAGGAGCGAACAGATAACCGAAGGGGCGTTTGCATATTAGCGTTCGATTTGCCGTGCCTGCGAGTGCACCTGCGTGCGTGCCTAAACGCTTCCTTGCTATCACTTCACTTTCACTCTCTCTCTCTCTCTCGTCCTTCTTACCTCTCAAACTTGAAGAGCTTCGATCCGTTGATGGTGTCAACAACTGTCTCTGAGAGTTCCCTTCCCTGAGAGTCGACAGATCCGTCCCCGTCCCCACCTCTGAGCTTCCTCAGGAACTCTTCGTTCTCCTTCTTCATCCTGTCGGCCGCGTCTAAAGCGGCATCGTCTATCGCCTTTTGTTTGGCGAGTTTTTCCTCGAGGGACTCAACAGGTTCTGCGGGCTCTTCGACCACTGCAGACATGTCGGGAATTGCGTGTACCGAGGCGAGCCGTCGCCGAGCCCTTTCTTGCTTCTTAACCTCTGCAAGGGTGGATGGAGATCGTGGCGATTTGTTAGATCTTGTAGTTGGTTTCTTCACTTCTCTTTCAATCGTTGCTCACCTTTAATGGAAACTTTGACCACTTCGCTTACTTTTTCCTTTTCTTCGCCCCCCTTGGCCTCAGCTTCCGCCTCCTCCTTACGCTTTTGTTTCCTCTTCTCTTTCTTCCTCGCCGCAAGGCTCTGGTCTCCGGGTCCTGTGTTGTCTTCCTCAGAGTCGACATCGTCGCTCGCCGACGACTGCGAGGCAGTTTCTTCGGCTGAGTCCACCCCACTAGCGTTCCCCGACCTTTCCTTGTTAGGGCTGTCGTCCGAAGACGCTGCCGGCTGGAGCGGCGGCGGTTTATCCTCCCTCCCTTCCCTCTCTTTCTTCTCTTCCTTCTCTTCCTTCTCTTCCTTGCTACCCTCTTTTATCCTCATTTTCTCCGTCTCATCAATCTCCTCGACCTCGTTGTCTGCATTGAGGAGAAATTGCATATCCTCCTCGTCCTGTTTCTTCTCTTCCTCGTTCCTCTTGCTCTCGTCGCCATCGTCGTCGTCGTCTTTGTCCTCCTTGATTGGTGCTACCATCTCCACGTCCTCGGGCACTTTCGAGGGCTTCAGGAATGCGGGGGGGCCGAATATAGCGTTGGACATTCTCCTTAACATGGAGGGCTTCGTGCTCGGTGAAATAGGTTTATTCTGTTGTTCTAATGGAGAGGCCGCGGCACCTTTCGAAGACGGCGGCAGGTCCGGCGTCATGAATCCAGGTTTGGGTATCATGAAGTGTTTCCTTGGTTTCTCCTTGTCTTCCTCGTCGAAGACTTGTATTGTCTCCTGCTTAGCTGATGCGGGTGCTTCCTTTTTGTTGGATACAAAGAGGATGGATCCGCGCTTCATTGACGTGTTTGTAATGTAGCTGCCGAACGTATTCTTTATCTGTAGTATTGAGCCTCGAGAGCGCTGGGGGTAGGGGGGGGGGGGGGGGGTTAAGGCGATTGATGCCGCATGCCAACTTGCTCTGCCCTTTATGCCGGACATTCACTCACCTTTGATTTTTCCTTCCTCTCCGTCTCTAACATGCTCAATTTCCTGTGTTCCTCGTCGCTGCGCTTCCTCTTCGCGTCCTCGATCGCATTCTCCTCCTCTTCTTTCCTCCTTTTCTCGTCCGCGCGTTTCTTTGCGTTGAGGGCTGAAAAAGGGTTGAGGTCAGGGTCTGTTGCGTGCTCGCCACCAACGATGAAGTTTGCGTACTTGTACTCGCCTGGGTGTGTGAGTCAGAGCGGTGGGTTAGAAGTGGGGATGTGCGTGTGCGTAACAGTAGTTTAAGTGATATGTGCGTGCGTTTTAAGCGCATCCCACCCTCCTTCCTCCGTCCCTCCCTAACTAGATTACAAACTCACCCTCGGGCAACTCCGGTGAGGGTGGTCTCTCCACAATATTATCCCCCTTCTCCTCCTCCTCCTCTTTCTCCTTCTTATCCCGCTCGTTCTCGTGTATTGGTCCCCCTGACTTGGTATCGTCCGCGAACATGACCCCCCTGGGCCTATCTCCCCCCTCATCAGTTTGGTCGTTGCCATTAAGGTCACTGAATCCAACCTTCCTGTCGCTTTTTACGCTGAGTGAGGTAGAACTGTCGGGTGATGTCGCCTGGACAGGGACCTTCACCCGACGAATCACCTTGTAACGCTTCTCCTTGACCATTATGGGGAGGTGTTCGTTCGAGGAAGGAAGCAGATAGAAGCTTCCTTTGGGGATGTGTGGGGGATGACGTTGGCGAGTGAATGGGGTGGTGGACGGGGTGTGTTATCGGAGAGGATGGGTGGGAACGGTGGGTCGGGTGGGTTTCCGTGAAGTAAGAGCCCTTCCCAAGACCCGTTAGTCCGAAAATTAATTGTGCCGTGAAATTGAGATGTGAAGAGTCCTTGGTTATACTATCGACCGCAGTGGGTCAATATAGATATTTTGCCGTTGGTATTACTCAGTGTGGCGCGATGAATTTCCTGCTGCTTTGCTCCCGTAAACGTTTGTTGTCACTAAAACCTCAAAGTCAAGGAAAAGCCTAATGAAAAGTCACCATGAACGAGCGACATTGGCGTTTGCCTTTTAACGGAGTGTCATCAATGCTTTCGATGGTACTGGTCTCAATTATTCCCAGGTAACGAGGGGACTTGGGGAGAAGAGCAGGTGTCCTTCTCTGACTTTTTTCTCATTTTTTCTTCCAAATTGAAATGTCTGATTTCTGGACCTGCAAACCCAGCGCCAAGGCGTTGAGGACTGTGAATCCTATCCGTGCCATTGTTGACAAAGTTGTGGGCGGACCCGTCGTTGAGAGGACTGATGGTAAAGAGAGAAGTAAGTAAAGCGGTCCTTGACGTCTGCCCGAGAATCCTTTTTTGTTATCAATGGATACGTTTAGAGGTATAACTTTGCCATTTTTATATTTTTTCTAACCCTATATATCCCCCTACCGACCTTTTTTGCCCATGAATTCCCCGCAGTCCCATTATCACTGGGAGATCCAACAGCGTTCGGAAACCTCCCTCCATCCCAGATCCTCACTGAAGCGGCGGCAGCTGCCGCGCATTCCAACAAGTTCAATGGGTATGTAAATGCCTGCGGGACCCCCTCCGCCCGCGCCGCCATTGCGAAGCACTATAGCACAGAACACGTTAAGTTCACCTCAGACGATGTCGTCATTGCAAGCGGCTGCTCGGGGGCCCTTGAGCTCGCCCTCACAGCGCTTCTCGACGATGGGACTAACCTTCTCGTTCCGGCCCCGGGTTTTCCGCTCTACGAGGTCATAGCCAACTCCCATGGGGCTGGGGTGAAGCCTTACAGGCTGGACCCTGCCACTGGGTGGGAGTGCGACCTCGAGAACATGGAAAGTCAGATCGATGAGAACACCAGGGGTATACTGATCAATAATCCCAGCAACCCTTGCGGGAGCGTGTTCTCCGAGGGTCACCTGGAGGACATAATCAGGCTCGCTGCCAAGCACAAGCTCCCCATCGTGGCAGATGAGGTTTACGGGGGAATGACGTTCGGGGATGTTCAATGCGTACCCCTCTCCACCGTATCCGCTAAGCTCGGCGGGATCGCTCCCATAATCTCCGCGTCTGGTCTGGCGAAGCAGTTCCTCGTCCCCGGTTGGAGGGTGGGTTGGCTCACCTTCTACGACACCCCGTTCGGGGCGATAAAGGACGTTAAGAAGGGGGTCATGAGCCTGGCGCAGGTTGTCCTAGGGGCGAGCCACCTGGTGCAAGCTACGGTTGAGAAAGTTCTGGACCCTGAGAAGGAGGAGGATATTAAGGCCATGGCTGACTTCAAGGTAAGTCAGCGAGCGCGCTGCGAGCAAGGCGAGGCGAGATGAGCCACAAGAGACGTATGCCTCGTGGTTGTGCCTCAATAATCGATCTAACTCTTTCCTCCTTTCCCTCTCCCCTCCCTCCCCTCCCTCCTCCCCCCCCACCCCACCCCACCCCACCCCACCCGAACCCCAGACCCAGCTAAATGAGACCCTCGCCTCACAATCCACCTTCACCTGCGACTACCTCTCATCTTGTCACGGTCTCCGCGTCGTCCGCTCCTCTGGCGCCATGTACGTGATGGTCGAGGTCGTCCCTTCTCTTTTCGACGGCAGCTTCACTGACGATGTCACTTTCACGAAGCTACTTCTGGACGAGGAGAACGTCTTCGCGCTGCCAGGAAGCTGCTTCGGAGCGCCGAACTTCTTCAGGGTGGTTTACTGCGCGCCGAAGGAGAAGTTGGGAGAGGCTTACGGGAGAATTAAGGACTTCTGCGAGAGGCACAAGAAGATGGACTGAACGGAGGGGGATAGAACAGAGCGAGAGCTGTGGCGAGCTAGCAGGTAGTAGCTAGGTGGATATACTGTTGCGATACATAGACGGCGATTGTCTTTGGGAAAAGGTTTCATTTTGTCACTTATCACCCCCTCATCCGTAAAACTTCTCACTCAAAAACCCCCCTGAGGCATCTGTCCCTTGTTCTTCCTCCTGCTCCTCCTCGGCGCCACCGCCTCGAAACCATCATCATCCAGGACCGGCGCTGCCTTGTCGGGAGCGGCTTCGCCAAGCTGCCTCGGGGGTGGAAGGTTCTGCTGAGGTTCAACAGCAGGTCCCCCACCAAAGAGATTACCGGAGGCGTAGTCGGCCGCAGTTGTTGCCGTTATTGACGACATCCCTCCCTGCATTCCAATATCATCTCCCATAACCATGTCGTTCTCGTCCTCCTCCATCTCCCCCTCGACCATCACAGTGGGGGGGGCGTGCTTCTCCAACTGAGCCCTCTCAGCCTCGGCGAACTGCACCATCTGCCTGCTCAGCGCGAAGTCCCCCTTCACGCACTTGTTGGCCATCTCGAAGAGGATCCCTCCCAAGTCCTTCGGGCTGCCATCCTCAAGCTGGCAACTGAACTCCTCCTCCATGTGAATATAAAGTGCATCCTCCACGTCAGAAGGTTCCACATTCTTCTTCGCAGTGGGACCGAAGAACATCCCGATAAGCCCCTGTCTCATGTCTTCCGCCTTCTTATGCGAGTCAATCCCCCCCCACTCCCCATCCACTGCTGCTCTCAAAGCTGACCATCTTCTAAGGGTTGCAGTAACTCCTGCAGAGAACTCATTGTATATTTCTTGTTGTTGTTGTTGTTGTTGTTGTACGACTTGTTGGGTAATTTGAGCCGATTGGTGGACTTGATTTGACGCAAATGATGACATAGAAGCTCAAAGTAGACTCAGAAAATGTGGATGGCCTTCGACCATACACACAAAAAGTCAAAGACAGGGTTAGAACAGAGGTATTAGAGTAATATAAGTAGCAAGAAGTGGAAGGACGTGCAGCTGAAGAGGTCACATCGCGTGTCTCACCTTCTTGGAGAGTTTTCTTTTCAAGAAAGATTTTCTTGGAATTATTGAAATTTAGGAAAAACTGAAATATTGCCGTTGGGGAGAACAAATGATGACGCAACGCACGTAACTTCACCTAGCCGTTATGTGCTAATTTTCCCCAAGAAACGTGTTGGACTTGGTTCAATTTGATTTCATAAAATTTCAGTTCGGGCAATCGGGCGCAGAATCCAGGCAAAAATTCAGCTTCCCTTTGGGGCTAAAAAGTAGTTGGATTCGAAATCTAATAGTATTCTACGGTGTAGCTCGATTCATCTCCTTCCAATTCACGTGTGGTGGTTCGGGTGACTCTTGCTTCCCTCAAATTCTTTCAAAATACCCCTCTCATCCAGCTCGGCGGTCAGGGTGAACCCTGCGCCTGAATCAAGCCCAAAGATCACAGGCATGAAAAGCTTCAACAGATCGGAGTCCCAGGAGATCCGGGCACTAACAAATGAACTTCGTTCTGGAACTTTCCGTTACTCAACGTCTCAAACTGGGACAAACATTGCCGGGGAGCCCAAAATTAATATGGGGGAAACTGACAACCTAACGGTCGACGCCAATGACCACCTGGAGCCGATTTCAAGAATGCCAATGAAGGTCAAGCTCACTTTCGGTGCGCCGCAGTTCTCCATCTTCTCCATATACATGCTAATATCAGTCCATGCAACTCTCTTTTATGAGTACCTCGGGGCCCAGCTCAGTTACCTGGCGTTCTTCACGGCCTTCGCTAGGAGCTTTGACGTACTCACTGATCCCCTCATGAGCTGGTGGAGCGATTCGACAAGGACCCAGTACGGGAGAAGGAGACCCTTCATCTTTGTCGGCTGCTGGTGCTTCGCCTTCAGTGCCTTTCTCCTGATGAGCCCGGGTGTGATTGCCCCAGGCCTTAAAAACACAAACGGCGTGAGGTGAGAATGATGAAATGTGCGAAGAATTACGCCTCCTACACTGCGTCTGCATTTAGGAGGTCATCGCTTCGCTCGTCCTGCGCTCTTCCTACACTCCTCCTACACTCCTCCTACACTCCTCCTACATTCCTCCTACTAACCTCTTTATATCCCACCTCCACTCCTCGCAGCTTCTGGTACGGTTTCACGTTTGTCCTCTTCTACCTCTCTGACACGCTTTGCAACGTCCCCTACAACGCCTTCGGGCCGGAGCTAACTGAGGACACGGTCGAGAGGAGCAACATGTACTTCGTCCAGAATGTATTTGGCATGGTCGGAACCCTGATAGGAGCTGCCGGCCCGCCGGGGGTTGAAATGGCATTTGGCATTTCGAAGGAGTGGTCATTCTGCATCGTGGGCCTTTTCTTTGGGACCTGGTTCGTGTGCACACAAATGTACCTTGTTCACTCCCTGAGGGAGAGGCCTGAGAGCCAGAAGCAGAAGCCCGTTCCACTAGTTGCGTCCATGAATAGGGCCTTTAGGAACGGTCCCTTCGCCACCCTTCTCTTTGCTTCTTTCCTTGACTCCGTCGGTTGGTTTGCGGTCGCCGCCACGATGCCCTTCTACCTCAAGTACGTCGTCCGACCCTCCGCACACTCTGACACAGAGGATGAAGTTTGGCTTGCCCTCGGCCTCACTGCTTTCTTCATCACGGCCATCATTGCGACTCCCTTCTGGCTCTGGTGCTGTAGAAAGTTTGGGAAGAGGAACACCTGGCTGGGTTTCAACTTCATGAACGGCATCACCAACAGCCTCTTTGTGTTTGTCGGGGAGGGAGATATTATACCCGCCATGCTCGTCACCTGTCTCAACGGTGCACCCTTGGGCGCCCGCTTCCTCAACGACTCTACCCTCGCCGACACCATCGACTACGACGAGTTCATAACCGGCGAGCGCAGGGAGGCCCAGTTCACTATGTTCATTTCCTTTGTTCCCAAGGTTGTGAGCATCCCCACCCAGGCGCTGCCAATCGCGTTGATTGCGGCTGCAGGGTTCGTGCCAACAGAGGCAGGCGTGCCGCAGGCCCAGCCTGCCGCCGTCCGCAACGTCATTTCCATCATATACATTGCTTTCCCGGTGATAATGAACATATTCAGCTTCTA
Organism: Triparma columacea; assembly: GCA_030267965.1. Lineage (NCBI taxonomy): Eukaryota > Bolidophyceae > Parmales > Triparmaceae > Triparma > Triparma columacea. The sequence continues at coordinate 69,374 of BRYA01000112.1, read as the reverse complement.
CATCAAGTATTACTACCCCATCACTCACGAGGGGATCAACAGGGCGATCTCTGACGGGATTGCCCTGCACGCAGCAGGGCTTCCGGCCGAGGATCCAATCACGAAGAAGATCGTGCCAGCCGTCGGAAGCATGAGCGCAGAAGAAAAGAGCTTAGGAGACCTGCTTGACCACTTCTCCCTGAATGACCTGAAGGTTCTCAGCCAGTCCGCCAACACGGACTTCTTGTTCCATCAGCTGACAAGGCGCCGCTGGCTGGGCATTACCATCTTCTTCATCTGCGTCGGCGGCGTGGTGGGAACCTTCAACCTCCTCGAATCCGCGGCCTTGAACTTCATACCCTCAATGTTTCAGATCGGGATCGGTTTGTGCATGATGTACATCCTGATTGTCACGCTCCGCATCTCCGCTGCGGACAAGTTGAGGAAGGACGGCGTGGAGGTTGAGTTTGTGAGGAAGTGGAGGAACGCGATAGGGGACTTGGAGAGCAAGAAGAAGTCGCTGCCTGACGCCAAGGTCGTCGTCAAGAAGCTTAGGCAGAGGATCAAGAGACTCAACCCCAAGAATAAACATCATGATCAGGTTGATAATAATCCGTCAGAGGAGGAGGCTGGGGGGGCAGATGATAGGAAGGATATTAAGGGGGGCGTCGATGTGGAGCTTGTTTGATCACGGCGCAGTGCAGTAGGGTAGACAAGGGTGTAGGGGGGTGGAACGGGGCTGGGGACGCAAGACATGGAATAGGGAAAAAGATAGGGGAAAAGATAGGGAAAAAGACTTTTGTGAAGGAATGTTTCTCCCACTATTCCTTACCACGGATTGCCATGCTAGGTGCAAAGATTCCCCGGCTCAACCCCCAACCAAAACCCTACGTGCTCTGCAGGAAGCGCCTGATATCCTGCAGTAGGTCCCCCTTGATTTTCTCCGGCACCGTAGCCCTTCCCCTCGGGGTGATCTCCGACACAAGCTCGTCGACCGTGATCTTCTCCAGCCCCTTGTTCCTGATGACCTCCTTGCAGTACTCCTTGAGCTCGTCGCGCCAGCCGCACTTTACGAGCTTGTCCCGGAGGATCTGCTTTAAACGGTCCTTCTCACCTGTCTCGATCAACTTTTGCATGATTGTGGCGCGGACGGCCTCGTCCTTCTTACGGCGGTCGGATTGAGTGCTATGGGGGGGGTGGGGGGGGGTAGGGAGGGAGGTGTTAGAGTAAAATAAATTTACTGTTGGAAGACGGGAGGGGAAGGGGGGAAATTTTAAGGTCACTTTGGCTTAGGGAGAGTAAAAAGCGGTCAAGTGGCTTATCCGTAGAAGGCTTTGGGGGGGTAGTAACGAAAAGAGTCGCGAAAACGATCATAGGACCACTTACTCAGTCATTTGTATTCTCGAGTGTTTGAGATGGAAAGGTTGAAAGTAGGTGGAATTTAGTGATTAAAGGGATGATAGTTTGATTTTTGGTAATCAATGTTATGGAAGGGTGATGTGGAGAGGTGAAACGCGACAAATTTGCAGGAGAGGGCAAATGAAATTGTTCGGAATTTGGATTGGGGAGAGGAGCGAAGGGAGGGATGTATGTGGATTTTGCATTGTCCCATTTTTCAACCCTAATCCACATCTTACACTCCCTGTATCCTTTATCTTAACGAGTACACTAGCGCTTTAATTCCTCTGGAGTTACTATTAGTTCATCTAATACTGGCTATATCTTAGCAATTAGTGTTATTAAATCAATCTTCCACCCGACGAACAACATCGAATTTCCCCTTCCCCTCCCCTTCCCCTTCCCTGTCTCTCTGGGTGTCTCTCTCCTCTCTCCCCTCCTCCTCTCGTTTGGTGTCGTCCCTGTTCCTTTCCCTCCTTCTTCCCTCCCTGTCCCATTTCCCCTCTTCTTCTTCTTCTTTTCCCCTCCCTTCCTCGACTGACTGACTCTCTCCCTCCTCCCTCTCTCCCTCCTCCTTTTGGATTTTTCTGGCTCGGCACCGTCCATTTCCACTAGAACACTTTAAGACCATCTATTCCCCATCTATTCCCCATAGTCCCAGAGTTGATGTCAACTGAAGATGATGATCCGTTATTGTCCCCTTTCTCAGGTTTCCATTCACATCCATTTGGGTCACCGTCAGTGGAGGCATTGTTGTCCTCTTTTTTCCTTGTCTTTTTGTCCCTGTTAGCTCTGGCGTTGGGGTCAACTAGGCTGTTAGAGCACTTGAAGCATGAAGGTGCGAGGATAATGCTTTTAGAGGAACAAATAGAAGGGGAATCTTCTCCCTCAAACAAGGTGGGCAAACACACCAAAAAGTTATCAACGCGTATCAAGGGTCGGCTGTACAGCGTATTGGGGAGATACGTGCCGGAGGCCGGGTTGGTCATGCTAGTGGGTATAGTAGCTGGTTGGCTAATGTGTATGATAACTGGTGACTCTCGGTCGGTCATAACGACCAACACCACCAAGACAAGCAGCACTGAGGAGTCCACGTCCTCTACGTCCACCGTGCAGGACTACCTCCTCCAGTTCTCCCCGACCACCTTCTTCCTCCTCCTCCTCCCTCCTATCATATTCAACTCGGGTTACCACATGAACAGGTCCCTCTTCTACCCCCTCCTCCCCGCTATTTCTTTCTACGCCATCTTAGGCACGGCCATAAGCTCGGCCGTTATAGGGCTGGGACTGTACAAGGTGACGCAAGCTGTAAATTGCAGCGGGTTCCAACCGACTCTGTCGGAGACGCTGGCGTTCGGGGCTCTCATAAGCGCTACTGATCCAGGTGAGAATGGACAGTAACAGGCATGTAACCCTTTGCTCCTACAAGTCGCTTCCTCCGTCTTCTTCCCTGACTGATTCCTTAACTCTTTACCCCTCCCCTCCCCCCCCGCCCGTGCAGTTTCTACCCTCGCTGTTTTCCAGTCAAAGAGAGTGGACCCGACGCTGTTCTACCTAGTGTTTGGGGAGTCCGTCCTCAACGATGCCGTGGGCTTGGTAATGTACGAGACCCTCCGTAAGTTCGTCGGCATCCAGCACTCCGGTTCCAGCGTGGGGACGGCTTTATTCGACTTTGGCATAATCTTTGTCTGCAGCACTCTGCTCGGCCTCGTGTGCGGCATAATCGCGTCCAAGATCACCAGGCTCGTCAAGGGCGGGGAAGACGGCGTGCTGATCGAGTGCGGCATGTTCTCGCTCGTAGTCTACCTGCCCTTCCTCGTGGCGGAGGTCCTGAGCATGAGCGGCATCGTCACGATCCTCTTCACGGGCATCATGTGCAAGTGCTACGGCGCCAAGAACCTGACCCCAGAGTCCAAGCTCGTCATGGACGACTTCTTCAGGATCCTCGCCCACCTCGCGGAGACCGCGATATTCCTCCAGCTAGGCCTCAGCGTGTTCGGCCTCACCAGCACAGAACCAGAAGCCCTAAACGCCGCATTCGTGCTCGCCACACTAGCCTGCTGCCTCCTCGCGAGGGCTGTCAACGTGTACCCGATCTCCTACTTTCTGAACTACGTGGTGTACGACAAGTCGCCCTCGGGCGAGATGCTCGTTAAACCCAAGACCCAGCACATGTTATACCTGTCTGGACTGAGGGGGGCCGTGGCGTTCGCGTGCGCGCAAACTTTCCCGGACGACTACGGGAACAGGGGTGTATTTGTCGTCACAACAATGGCTGTCGTTTTGGTCACCACTTTCACCATGGGTGGAGGGACCGAGAGCATGCTAGAGGGCCTGGGCATCGACACCGGGGTCGACGAAGAGGGGTTCGACGACGCCAGCATACCACGGCCTAAGTGGGGGGTTGGAGGCATAAGGAGGGTCCACGAGGTCGTTTACAGATGGACTGTCGGGGAGAGGTGTGAAATAGATCAACAGCAGCGCCAGGGCTGGGAGGAAGAGGAGGACGGCGTGGAGATGGAGGGGAGGACCCTCGTGCTTCACGACGGCATGATGGAGAGAGGCGTCGTCGGGGAAACACCAAGGGACAGCGACGGGGGCGACGGGGGCGCTGGGAGGATTTTCTTTCCCGAGAGTGCCAAGGAGGTTGGGAGAGGGAGGAATGTCGGAAGCGTGGGAAGCATTGGGAGCGCCATGACGAATAAGTCGACGAGGCAAAGGCAACTTAGCAGAAGGGATAGCAGTAGGAATATCTTTGACTTTGGAGCAAAGAAGACACCTACGA
>BRYA01000112.1:39824-65192 GCA_030267965.1 Triparma columacea | reverse complement strand
TGGACGATGGTGTGCCTCTTGGCGAGGGCTGTGCGGTTGCGGTCGTAGCCGCCGCCGATGACACACGCGACGGGCACGCCGCGGCGCGCGCACTCGCTGATGACGAAGAGGTCGCGGCGGTAGAGCCCCTCCTCGGTCAGCTCCAGCTTGCCCAGCCGGTCTCCGCCGAACGGATCGATGCCGGCGTCGTAGAGCACCAGGTCCGGCTTGAATCCGTCGAGGACGGTGGGGCCGAGGTGGGCCCGCAGCGCCGCCATGAACGCCTCGTCGCCGGTCCCCGACGGCAGCCCCACGTCCAGGTCCGACCGGTCGTTCCCGAGGTGCGGGGCGTGGAACTTGAGCGGAAAGTTGTCCTCGCAGTGCATCGAGAAGGTGAAGAAGGGCCCACCACTGCAGCTGCCGCCGCCGCCGCCGCTGCTGCCGCCCAGGATCTCCGCAGTGCCGTCGCCCTGGTGCACGTCCAGGTCGACGACGGCCACGCGCTCCACGCAGCCCTCGTCCACCAGGGCCAGGGCCGTGATCGCCAGGTCGTTGAGGGCTGTGTAGCCGCTGCCCCAGGCGCGGTGGGCGTGGTGCGTTCCCCCGGCGACATTCGCAGCGATGCCGTGCTCCAGCGCCAACCGCGCCGTCAGGAGCGTGCCGGCGACCTCGAGGCGCGTCCGGCGCACCAGCGCCTCGTGGCTGGGCCGCTGCGTGAAGCCGATCCGCCGCCGCAGCGCCGGCTCCAGCGTGTCGTCCACGAAGGCCTCGTAGTACGCCCGGTCGTGGGCAAGGAGGAACATGTCGTCGGGAATGGGCTCCTCCGGTGCGAAGAAGTCACCGGGGCTGCGCACCACCCCATCGTCCAGCAGGCGCTGCGCCGCGTCCTCGAACTTCCACATAGCAAAAGTGTGGTTCTCTGGCCAGTCTGGAGCCGTGTACGCGGGGTGATACACGAACGGGGGGTGCCGCGACAGGGAGGAAGAGGAGAAGGACGAGGAGGAGGTGGAGAAGCACACCACCCTGCTGCTTCGAAGGGCGGTGAGGGCCGCCCTCTTGAGAATCATCGACCCGTGGTGCTCTGACGGTGGGGGGAGGTGTTTCACGATCAACTAACTTATTCAGAATTCATTCCGCGTACTCGAACTGCTTCGCGTGCTTCCTCTGACGGTGGGAGGAACAGTTTTGGACAATATATTGTATCAAGCTTGAGATATATATCAGTTTTCCAGAAGAGAAATTGTTTACGACAAAGTACGAAATAGAAGACCCCACGCGCTGGGTTGTCGCTGCAGTTCTCAGTACCCAGGACAAATCCAGTGCCGAAAGCAAAGTCCACAATGGCCACACACACAGACCCACCCCCCCCTCCCTCTCTTCAGCCGCCTTCATCTCCCCTCCCACCCCAACCCCCCCAACTTCCTCCATCTCAACAGCCCATAAATATAAGATTCCATGCGACATCTACGGCCGCAAACTCGAATGGACGGGTTTTGTTGACATTTGCATGCTCTCTTGCGCCCCTCCTCGCAACCCCTCATCCTTCTCCTGTAGGTGTGGGGTCCGCCATCGCTCCTCCGTCCCTTCCTCACGTTGTACTTCTGCTTGATACGTCGGGGTCTATGTCGACGTCTCTCTCCAGTCCCCTTTTCTTGCCCTCTCTATCAACTTTCCTCTCGACACTTCCACTAAACACAGAACTCTCTGTCCTGCTCTACAACGAAACGACCCACGTTATATTGAAGAGGGAGAGAATATCTGATGGGGGGAGGAAGGCAATTGAAATGATTGCGAAGAATTTGAAGGTTAAAGGGAAGAGTGATTTGGGGGAGGTGAGGCGAGGCTGCTCATGAGCGGAGGGATACGCTGAGTGAAGGGATACGAGAAGTGAATGAGGAACTCGTCGTCTCCTGTCCTTGATATGACATGCTGAACCTTCCCCCCCCCTCACCCCCTCACCCCTTTCCCCCTCCCTCCGCATTTCTCCGTCCCCTCAGGCTCTCCTAAGCTCTCTCCATCTTCTGTCTACCGACTCAACGTCACCTGACACAACCGTCATGAAATCAAACTACGTTGTCCTGATAACAGACGGACACCCCAACATTGGCGTAACTGACACTTACGGAGTGCTGAACCTTGTTAAGAACGCGGCGTCTGCCCTGGCCTCACTGCCGACTTCCTTAACGTTCCTGACGGTGGGCATCGGCTCCCGACAGCCTGCCGGAATTCTCGAGGGCCTAGCAGAGTTGGAGGCGAAGGTTTGTAGGAGCGGGAAGTGGTGGTGCGAGAAGGAGGACCTGAGGACTTTGCCGAGGGCCATGGCGGAAATTGCAGTTTGGGTAAAGTACGGGGTTATAGAAGTGGAGATTGGGGAAGATGTTACAAGGGTTGTTAGGGTCGGTGGAGAGGAGTACGCACTGGTTGGGGTAGGGGACGAAGTTAAGGGGAAATGGAGGAACCGGCAGACGGGAGAAGAGGGGAAGGTTGAGTTCGAGGTAGCGGAAAGTCCCGATGAAAACGTAGAGGTAAGAGTTAAGGCGGTCGATTGCGTCCTCAACCACAAGAAGCTGGGGATGGCTTTTTCGTCGTCGCCGTCGTCGTTGGGGATGCTCAAGCATGCATTTGTAGAGGTTCTCGAGTTATTGAAGAGGGCCAAAGGTACAGGAGAAAGGGGCACAGAGGATAGAATATTGGGTAAGGGTTTGAAGAGTGTTGCGAAGAGATTGGAAGAGGAGAGAATAAGGGTCGTTGTTAGGGAAGGGAATAGAATGGAGGTCGAGAGGAGGAAGAGTGGGTTGAGCGGTGAACGAAATTGTGACGGCGAGCAAGGCGTCGGCGAGCAAGGCGTCGGCGAGCAAGGCGACCACAAACAAAGTGAAACACTGTCAGAGGATGGACAGGGAGATGGACAGCGGATTGAGGACGGCAAATTCTTCAACATGCGTATCGGAGAGGAGTCATATAAAGTGAATTCATCAATCGGAGCAGGGGCGTTTGGTACGATATATAGCGCTACCGACAGCGTAGGCAGGATCCGCGCTCTGAAAAGGATCCAGAATCCATTCACCAGCAGTTACTTGAGCCTGCAAACCGAAAGGGAGATTCGCATTTTGAGGCACTTCAAGGGAGAAAGGGGGCTCGTGGAGGTCTGGGGGTGGGGAAGGCAAGGAGATGACGTCTGGCTCGTGATGGAGCTGGTGGGGACGGACCTTGGGAGAGTCATCGGTAGCAGCGCGAAACTAGGGGAGGGCCACGTGCTCAAGATTGCTTACGGGTTGGTCAGGGGGGTTGCGAAACTTCATGAGGGAGGGGTGATGCACAGGGACCTGAAGCCAGGGAATATCTTGGTGGATGGGAAGTGTAACGTTAAGGTTGCCGATTTTGGGATGGCGAGGGGAGTGGAAGGTGTTGTGGAGGGGGAGGGGCGGGCAGAGGGGGGAAAGAACAACACTGAATACGTTGTGACGAGGTATTACAGAGCCCCCGAACTGCTCTTAGGGATAACGAGCTATACGGCTGCGGTGGATGTTTGGAGCATCGGGTGCATCTTGGGTGAGCTCGTTTCGCGGCGGCCTCTATTTCCCGGTAGTAACTACGTGGAGCAGATGAACATGGTGCTTGGGGTTGTAGGTAAGCGCATAGAGGACGTTAGCGAGTACGTTAATGAGGGGAAGGTGGGTGAGTTCTTTAGGGACGCTGACGAGGGCGGAGGAGGGAGGATAGGGGTAGCTTGCGGGGGGGGGGTGGAAGAGGTTCTGAAGAGTTGCTTGAGAGTTTGGGACGGGGGGAGGAAGACAGCGGTTGAGGTCATGGAGATGAGCTACTTTGACGGCATCAGGAGGGACAAGGATATTAGGAGGGTTAGGGAGGGGGAGCGATTTGCGGAGGGGGGGGGGGAGGAGGGTGCTGGAGAGAGGTTAAAGGTGCTTTGTGGGGAGGGGGGAGCATGAGGGTGGAAGGAAAGTGGAGGTTTCAAATCGAAACATGAAGAGGGGGGGGTTGAATTGTTGTGCAATAAGCGTCCACTTTTTGAGTGATCAAAACTTCATTTCCGTTGATTCCGGTCGTGTGCGCCAACCGCATCGTGGAAAAAAAAAATCATCAAATTTTGAGAGCTCTCCAACATGTCTCATCACCCAATTTCCTCATCAAGAAAAAGCCAAAATCGACAGTGAGTCCTCAACCTCCAAACTCTTCCAAACGTGCGAAACACCCCGTCCCCTTTCAGCGATGTGCCACCTGTGTCTTTTTAAGACCTCTCGAACGAACGAAATGCGATATATGTGCCACCCAGCCCGAACAAGCCCACCTTGTGACCCGATATCGAGCCTCAGGTTTTTGCCAAATACAGGCTTGTCCGGCTTCGAATTCCCCTTTCGACGCTACGTGCGAAATAATATACGCCTAATGCCCTTCTCTACTGAGTAATATGGTATCAAATGACAAATTGGGTGAAATAGTGCTCATCCGCCCATCCCCAAGCGATCCCCAAACTCAATTTTCCCCATTATTAAACTGCCGTGTCTGTAACACACTACTCTCTCTCTCTCTTCTTGCCACCCTTCTAACACCCCGTTATCTTTGCTCGACCCCTTCGCAGAATAATCCTATACAATGACTAAGGGAACTACTTCGTTCGGAAAGAGGCACAACAAGTCGCACACAATTTGCCGTCGCTGCGGAAAGTCCTCGTACCACATCCAGAAGAAGACCTGCTCCAGCTGCGGATACCCTGCTGCCAAGACCCGCCAGTACAACTGGGGACAGAAGGCGAAGGGAAGGAGGACCACCGGTACTGGACGTATGCGCTACATGAAGACCATGACTAGGAGGTTCAAGAATGGTTTCAAGGAGGGCACTCAGGCGAAGAAGTCCAACTAGATTTTGAAGCTGTGAAAACAAAAATGATCTTCGCTTTTTTATGTTCGAGTGGAGTTTATTGGAATTGAAGGGTCTTTTCCTTTCCGCATTACATCCGATTTATGTTCCAAAATTGCTTCGCAAGTCCTGCCTGTGGTCGGTAAGAGCTGCGGACCCCCCATTGTCTACTGCTTGCTGCTGGAATTCGCCGACGCTTCGGACATGTTGTCCATGTCCTTAGCAAAGTCTGCCATATTCTGCAATGTAAGGGCATCTGAGTTGGGGAGAGGGTGGAGGGGGGAGGGGGGGAAGTAAGAGAAGAGGAGAGGAGGGCGAAGCTTCCACGAAAAGCTGCAGCAGCGAGGAGAAAGAAGGGGCAAGGAGAATCAAGAAGAAGGACTCTAACACTCCCCCTTACTCACCAATCTTCCCCATCGCCTCCTTCTGTTTCGCTGACACCTTGAATTGTAGCTTCCCCTGCGCATCGAATGTCCTGCTTCCCGCGCTGATGTTACTGGAGTAACTATCCCTGCTCCCCCCCCCGCTAATTTTGTCTTCCTCCTCCGGAGGAGGAGTGCCGGGCTCGGTCAGATTCTCCTCCGTTACGCGAGAGGGTTTCGTCGAACATGCACCCATGGATTTTCTAGGTGGTAGAGATAGGGTCACCTATGGCTTGGCAGGGTGGTTTAACGGCTTGGCAGGTTTGGCAGTCTACTTCTGCAAATCTAATTCTTTACCAAGGCAGGGGGGGGAACCTGGGAGGGGGGGAGGGGGGGTTCGAAGTTTTCCGAGTGTGTCTAGGCCGGGAGGGAGTGATTGGGGCTTTGAGGGCCTTCAGCTATTTTCTCAAAGTGCACCGAGAAGTGACGACTTCCACTTGAATTTCTTGTTTTTGGTTTCACCAATGATTTGGGTTTTGAGATGGCGAGCTGCAAGCTAAGCGCGCAGCGGGAGCGGGAATGGCTACGTTTGTGGTATAAGTTTCATAGCGCTGCTTCCATTTACTCGACGTCAAAGCGTTGGGGTTAAGATTGTTCAAACCTGAAATATATCTTATGCGTAAAGGTGTGGGATGGGGATGGGTGACGTGGGAGGAGATGTTAGAGGAGGGAGAGCCCGACGAATTTTGGTGAAGAGCAACGCCCTGGATTGTCAAAATCCTTAACCCAAATTTCAATGCCAAGCTCACAAGCTCCAAGTGTCACCTGTCACCTTTCAAAGGACCAGGAAAGGTGAGAGGCCACCAGCCACCCGTGGAGCATCTGCACATTTTTTACGAAATCCCTTGCGGTAAAGCTTTATTAAACCCCCCCAGACTCAGTCTTTAAACAACTTGAGCAGCTCTCTCACGTTTCGGAACACGTTGACGAGGTACTGACCCAGATAATCCAGAATAACTATCACGAACAACCATGACCCAATAAATAAGCGATTACAGCGTACTAGATCTATTTTCGTACCTGTTCTCGCGCCCAGACCCTAGCTTAGAGCATAACACCTATATTTAGCCAAAGCATCGACGCAGACCCCCCCAAACCGACCAGCAAAAGACCCCAGAATTCACGGCCTCGAGAATTGTGAAAAAAGTTGAGAGCACAACAGCACTCCTTTACTCATTTGAGAGACCCCTGATATCGACCTATCTAAGCTTTCACCAAAAAAGCCTCTGATATCCATCCACAGTCCCTTAAAGGTGAGATTTTGGGGGGATGAAGTCGAGTCAGCTGGCAGCCAGAGAGTCAGAACATTGGGATGTGGGTGGAAGGGCGGAGGGCCCCGTGATGTCAGACCGTTTGTCTCTAACTCGTCGTCGCTCTTTTCGCCCAAAATAGACTTTAAACCCCCTTCCACCTCCAAAAACCCCTCCCTTTCCTCCCCCCCCCCCTCCCACCCCTCCCCTCTTTCTTCATGGAGTCCACTCCCACGGAACTCGCGGAGGGAGCGGCTGTCATCAAAGTGTTGGCGGCTGTTCTTGAGAGACTCGTTTCGGCAAACGGCAAGATCGCTGAGATGGATCCTGGGGTCATTACCCGCTTCCATGCCCTCAAGCCCCCGTCCATAAGTGTCCTCAGCTACCTGCAGCGCATACACAAATATGCCAGCTGTTCGACCGAGTGCTTCATCCTCGCTCTCATCTACATCGACAGGCTAATTCAGGTGAGATTGGGGGAAAGAGATTTATTTACTGCTTGAACAAGTCCGAACAACTTCTTTTGTCGACATGTGACCTTTGCGGCTCACTCACCCCCTCCCCCCATCTCCTATTCCCCAACCTTCAGCGTAACAACTTCCTCCTCACTGACCTCAACGTTCACCGTGTCGTGATTACCTCCATCATGTTGGCTGCCAAGTTTTTCGACGACCAGTACTTTAACAACGCCTACTACGCCAAGGTCGGCGGCGTTCCTCCGACGGAGATGAACAGCCTTGAAGTAGAGTTCCTCTTCCGCATCAATTTCAGCCTCCACGTGACGCCTGGTAAGAAGATTGAAATACAATTTAACAGCGACGAAATGGCTAACCTTACCTCCTTGCTTAAATCACAGAACTCTACAACAAGTACCACTCTGAGCTCGTGACGCACGCAGTAGCGGCAGATGGTTCACAGCAACAGCCACCCTCCCCAAATGGGGTGTCTATCGTGCCACCATCGCCTCCCATGGTTCCCCAGCAACCACCCGGCACCATGATGAACGTGCAAGGCGTCTGGAACAGCGGCGGCCCTGGAGCCTACCAGAACCAGCAGCCACCGCAACCGCAGGTGTACCAGCAGCAGTACCAGCAGCAGCAGCAGTTCTACAAGCCGCCGAACACGAACTTTGCTCCTCCCCACCAATCCAACCCCTTCAACCCGAACATCCCCTGTTTGCAGGCTCCTCCGTTTAACGGAAGGGTGTCAGGTGCTGTCGCGTAAGGGTCGAAGTAATTAGGAGTATTTGTTAGGTTGGAGGGAAGCGTGCGGAGTGAGAGAGAGAGAGAGAGAGAGAGAGAGAGTGAGTGATTCAATGAGTGAGAAGTGGAGAGTGCATCCACTTGGAAAAACCAGAAAAAAAATTGTTCTGCGGTGCGTTGGCGTTGTGTTGCGTTCATTCGTTCGTAACGCGGCGAGCTAGGGATCAACATCCGACTTTAACACAGTTCGCACCCTTGACATTCATAAAAATGAGATTACGGTACACGAAGCAAAGTAAAACGCTCTCCACGGATTTGAGGGTGAGTTTCGAAGAAGCGGCTTCCACAACATTGTGGCAGCCCTCTCCGAAGAACACTCTAAGATCCTGAGCGGCAATGGCTTTGCGGAACGTGTCATTTAATAAGGTCCTGATGACAACAAAAAAAAACAAAAAGTGAAAGACCAGATCATCAAGATAAAAAGCCATACTGTTTTGGCCAAAAAATTGCTTCGCTCTACTTTTTCTGCATCGCAATTATAATTTTCGTCCGCCCCTGCGTTACTTCTTCCGTCCATACTTCTCAAAGTACTTGTCCAAGTTCCGAACCTTATTTATTCCATACGGTACTTGTACCCCAAACACCGTCGCCGCCACCACCATGGCCTTCGCAAGTAATTTCGCCCCCGCCGTCCCCAGCCTCGTCCCCACCGCCCCCCCCCCCCCTCCCGCCGCCGTCGCCGCCAGGGTAAGGGCGCCGTTGAGGAGCACGCCGCAGCAGACGGCGTTGAAGATGTTGGACTGGACCATAGCGCTCCTCTCCAGGGCCCTCTCGGTCTCGAGGGCCCGCACCCTGAGCTTGAAGTCTCCCTGCTCCAGCCTCCTGGTCACGTCTTCTATGAATGCCGTCCTCCTTGGTTGCGTGACAGCCATGTTCAGGTCGACCGGCCGGAGGCCAAACCTCTTAGCGATCTTCAGCGTGACGGTCCTCAGCGCGCTCCCGTCCTTCAGGTCTATGAGCTCTTTCAGGTAGGGCTTAGCGATCCTGGTCATGTCGTACTTCTCGTCCAAGGTCTTCCCTATCCCGTCAAGGGACATGAAGGCCCTAAAAACAAACGTCCACGTGGGAGGGAAGACGAAAGGGACGTCTGAGTTCATCGTCAGGAACTCCTCGCCTAGCTGCTGCCTCTTCTGTCTGGCAAGTCTCTTCTTCTCCTCCTCCCCCAGCTGTGATTAGAGCCGACCGACAAGGGAGCGTTAGCCACCACTAGACATGATAAGCGGGTGCCCCCCCCCCCCTCCTTCGCCCTCTCCCTTACCTGGTTCTCGAACTTGGCGTCGTCCCCCGCGGTAAGCGTATCCTGGAACCTGTCCATGAAGTCCTTCCCGACCCTCTCCACCGCGATCCTGTCAATGTTCGGGTCCTCCCTCAATATCCCCAGCTGCGCCAACGCGTTGCATGCGTCCCTCGGCTCGTTCTCGTAGAACGCGAAGAGGAAGTCGACGAACCCCTTCCTAGTCTGCTCCCCGAACGTGTCCATCATGCCAAAGTCGTAGTATATCAGTCTAGCCTGGCCCTCGTCATCCCTCTCGACAGCGATGTTCCCGGGGTGGGGGTCGCAGTGGAAGAACCCGTGCCTGCAAAGCTGCTCGAGGTAAGCCTCGCATGACTTAAGCCCGATGTCCACTGGGTCCAACCCCATCTTCACCAGCGCAGGCTTGTCCGTGATCTTGACCCCGGGGACGTACTCCATGCAGAGGACCTTGTCGGTGGAGTACTCAGGGTAAGTCTTGGGCACCCTTATGTGGGAGAACTTGGGCAGGTCGAAGTTCGCCGCGAAGCGCTCGCAGTTGTCCCTCTCCTTCCTGTAGTCGATCTCCTCGTAGAGCAGCCTTTTGCTCTCCTCGTATATGCTCAGCCAGTCCCTCTCGCAGTTCCTGTCTAGTAGGCTCCCCTCAGCCTTCGGGTCAACGGCGTCTAGGAATACCGCCAGCTGCCTTAGGTTCTTGAGGTCGACCTCGAAGAGCTCCCGAAGGTACTGCCTCTGCACCTTTACCGCGAACGTCTTGTCCCCCTTCGTCGCCACGTGCACCTGACCGAGGCTTGCGGCCGCCAGGCTCTCCATATTGAATGAGTCGAACAGCTCGGACAGCTCCCCCCCTAGCTCCTCCTCGATTATCCTCTTGCTAACCTCCCCTGGGAACGGGGGAACGTTGTCCTGGAGGAGCTTGAGCTCCTCGATGTAGGCCTTCGGCACGATGTCGATGCGGGTGCTCAGGAGCTGACCGACTTTGATGAAAGTTGGACCGAGCTTGAGCAGAATTTGGGTTACCTCCTGACCCAAAGCACTCCTCCTGTCCTCGTACTGACGTTGGTGGGGGGAAGGGGGGGAGCGGAGGAGGACGGCAAGTGATGCGTTAGTGCGAAATTCTTTCCGTCATAACTGCTTCCGTCCCTTCAATGCTCACCTCCTTCTCTGTGATTCTCCCTCTTACAAACTTGCTCGTTAGTCTCTTCTCCTTCCTCACGAAGTTAAGGGCGTAGCCCCAGATCTCCACGCTCCTCCTAAAGCTCCCTGTCGTCGCCGACCTCTTCCACTTCTCCTGCATCGCTTCAGCTGTCCTCTCCGCGTCCTCTTTTCCCATGCCTGCCGACCAAGCCACTGTGCCACGTGGGGAGGAAACGCCTGGGCCGAACGTCGAGGACCTGACGATCCTGGTGAAGACCTGTACGGGTATGAGGGGTAGGTTCAGGCACTTGTTCCCCCACCTTGCCAGCAGCGCTGCTGTTGCGTACAGTGGTGTAACCCTCCAGTTCCCCATGATTGACCGTGTCCTCATTTTCTTCGTGACTAGCCTGCGCTTCTCGGTGTCGGTGTAGCCCTGGGCGGCGACTATCTTGCCCTCCATCTGGTTGCTGGCCTTGAACTCACGTGGGATTATCTGTATGTTGCTAAGTGGGGTGTCAGCGTACGCAATGTCCCCAGTCAGTCTGGCGAGGTTGCGCTCGACGTCGGAGAGCGTGCGGGTCAAGGACTTGACCTGCGCGGCGAGCGAAGCGAGCCGCAGGAAGGATGGAGGGGAGTGTGGGGGGTGGAGGGGGGGGGGGGAGGTGGAGGTGTGAGATGGATTTGTGTTGGCATATTGGCGGCGAGATGCATAGGCGGCGAGATGGATTCGTGTTGGTCGCTTCAACGCTCCGTCTCACCTGCCGCTGTTGAGAGGTCCTGACCTCGGAGAGAACGCGCTCGAGCTCCTGTACGGAGTCTGAGGAGGTGAGGTTAACAGAGGAGTGAATTAGGGCCTGGACGGCTGACTCTATCTCGGTGACAGACTGGTCGGTGGTGGACTGGAGGGAGGTGAGGACGGATGAGAAGGAGGAGGTTATGTTGTTGTAGTCGAGAACGGGGGCAGAAAAGTGAGGGGGTGGGGGGGAGGAGCTTCCTGGAGATGGGGGGACATCTGATGTCGCTTTGTATTGCAAGTCGATTATTTGGTCGTCCTCTACTGAAGCTGCGAGTCTTGTGCTACTAGTGCTACTAAATTCCTTAACTGTGTGTCTAACTGTGTGTCTGTTTGCGTGAAAATAAGCCTCCCTACTGGCAGTTGATTTGGAAGAAGGGCAACGAGTTGTTAATACATTGGAGGAACTATAACGATTTGACGTTGAAGAACGTGTTGAGGAGGGAGTTGATGGTGATAGTTGAGTAGTGGGTGATATAATGAGAAGGAAAAGGCAAAGTGTGAGGGTAAATGAGGCAAAGATTGACACATTACCGAAAGAAGAGATTTGAGATGTGGTCATTTTGGCTCAATTCGGACTGACTGGCTTGTATGAGTGGATTTTTGTGTATTAGACTATGATTCTGATGTAATGTACGATTGTATGTGAATAATATCGTAAAATGAGGAAGGGAAGACTTGATGACTGATGTGAAGAAGTCCTGCTTGACTATTCTCTGGACTTTCGGGCCTCCCATTTTTCTCCTTTTCTCCCATTTCTCAAATTAATTCTACAAGCGCCCTCATTCATTAAAATATCATCTGAACGCTCTCTAACGTATACATAATACCATATCACTAAACAAATAGCCGTAAATCAGCCTCATTCCCACAATGTCCTCAGCCACGGTGGAAATAGCTCCTTTGGCATCTCAAAAGCTCTCCTCTCATGCACTCTCACACAACCATCTTTCGGTTCACGGTTGCTTGTTGGGAAGAAGCACAGAATCAGGCTTCTTAATCACTGATGTTGTACCATGCTTCCATGGACCATTTACACCCGTAATGTTTGAGGTTAGTAGGAGGGAGATTGTTGCTAGTTTGTTGAAGGGTGATAAGTGGGGAGAATATAGCTTTCCTCAGACATTGAAGTATTCGGGGCTTTCGTCGGATTTAGGAGAATTTACAGCTTCAGCGACTTGAGTTAACCCGCACAGTGGGCCCTGTAATCTATACTGAAAGCCTATACTGTAGCCTTTTCAACCTCATCTTCCAACGTATCTCATCATAAAACACTTAATCTAACCCCTCCTCTCCCCCCCCCCTCCCTCAGTCTGCGATTGAGTCCCTCCACACTCCCTCCAGTGGTATAATCACCCCCGCCTCCCCCACCTCCATAATCGGTTGGTACACCGCGAATTCCCGTCTCGACGACTCCACCGTAACCCCCCTCTCCAACACCTGCGCCTCCAAACTACACTCCCTCAAGTTGGATAACGTCCATGACACCGTCCTAATCGTATTGAACAACAAGAAACTAAGCAAACCCTCTACGGGTCACCCATACATGGCGTTCGTAAGGGACGGGGCTGGTAAATTCGGGAAGGCCTTAGAGGGGGGTAACGTTAAGTGCGTGGGGAAGGAGGGGGAGGGAGGGGGAGGCAAAGTTTGGGACTTCCAAGATATGATGGAAGAGATTGAGGGGAGCGATTGGACTAACCCACAAATTCAGTAAAGGAGACGGGGAGAGAGAAGGGGGGGCTAACCTTTTAAGATAACCTTTCCCGCTTGGGAAACGGAGGTGTATGAAAATGGTGAAAACACAGCATTTTTTTCCAGGATGGTAGTCCTATATTTTCCTCCCTCTCCCGTCCTCTTTTCGTTACACAGCTTCTGTAGGGTTACGTCTCTTTCCCACCCTTCCATATATTCCCCCTTCCCCTTCCCCCATACCTCTCTTAATCCCTCTGTCTTCCTCTTCTACCTTGTTCACAATCCCCTCCTCCTTCTTCTCTTCCTCCTTCTCCCCCTGTGCCCCCACGAGCTCCCTGACTAGGTCAAGCTTCGCGCTAATATCCTCCGCGTCGTTATCGTTGAATCCCCCGATAATCTCCTTCACCTTAATCCCACTCCCCTCCCCCCCCCCCCCCTCCTCAACCTCCTGGCTCTTTGCCCCCCCAACCCCCCCGCTTACCCCGATCTCCTTCATCTCCTCCTGCTGAACCCCTGTCGCCTGGGCGTTGAGCTTGTGGACCATGTCGATGAAGAGCTTCTCGTCCCTGTGGAGGTCACCCTTACCCTCCTCCATTACCTTCTTTGTGACTTCCCCAAAGAGCGCCTCCGTCTATAGAGAGAGAGAGAGAGGGGGGGGAGGAGGAAGGGAGCGAAAAGACGATGATGGGGTTAGTAACGAAATGTACATTGCGGCGCCCGTCGTTCTTTCAACTTTCGACGCCTATTTCCACAGCCCCTTCTCACCTCCTTGATCATGTTAGCGACGGTCGGGTAATTGGTGAAGTTAGCTGTGCTCACCACGTTCTTCATGAATGCCTCTCTCGTAACGAACCCCGTGTTCTTGTCGTGCTTCTTGAGTATCTTCGAGAACGAGCAGTACGTCATGATCGCGTAGTTCTCCAGCAGCAGCAGATCCTTATAGAACCTGTACAGGGCCTTGGCTAGCTGGGACCAGCGGTCTTGGACCATTAGGGCGCCGGGCTGGGCGCAGAACTCGGCGGCGTCCTTGACGCGCTCGTGACGGATCCCGAACTCGGCCTGGGCGCGGCTGAAGAAATGGGTTGACTTCTTCAGCTCGGAGTGGAGCAGCTTGAAGAAGGTTACTGGGGGCGCGGAGGTGGGGGGGGGAGGGGGGGGGGGGGGGGTCAGCAGTGGTAGGTTGGGGGGTTGGGGGGAGGGGGGAGAGACGGGAGCTGATTATAACTGCAGATTCCAGGGCTGGGCGCCAGGTGTCGGGAGGTTCCTAGAAGAGTTGCCCTTTAAGGCGGTAATCGGCTTGCCCTTCCCCCCCTCCCGTCCTTGATTTGGTAGAAATGAAGGCTCCGTACCGGCCAAAGAACCGCCGCGACGAATTTGAGGAATTAAATTTAAATTTCAGCAGATTCCCACCCCGGCAAGTTGTTGGACATGCTGCACCTTCCCCCAAAGCCAGCCTTGACCTCCCCTATTTCCTCCTCCTCACCTTCTCCTGGGCTCTTATTCATTGCTGTAACGGGCTGCAGTGTCGGTTGGGGTGCAGTATTTGGCTCCTCTTGATCAGATTCACTTTTCCCTGATACGAGCTCCTTTATAATCTTCTTTAACATCTTATAATTCACCCAGAATGGTGTCCATTCTGGGTCTGATAGGTCGATAACCTTTTGAAGGTTCTATTTGGTGGATGTGGGTGGGTGGGGAGCAAATGAGGTTTGAGTTTGAAGGGGAGGTGGAAGGGGAGGTCGAAGGGGTTAGAGAATGAAGCTAATATATGTGTGTGTAGGGGTATTAAATTATAGTGTGTGCATGTGACGAGTATTATATCGTTATAAACTTCCAAAATGTGACATAATAGAGAGAGATAGGTGGAAATAGAGGAGAATAGAGGACAATTCTAGGCATGAATCTCCACGACCCTCATTTATGCAAAGAGATTTATGCCTCATTTTGGCCCATTTTGGCATTATATCACACACACACTATATCATCACAACATACGTACAACCGTAGTGACATAACATACCTTACAAAACTTCATTCACAAAATTTTTGGCCAAACAAGACAACAAGGTAGAAATGCATTGGAATGAGCTTGTGGGACCTGAGTGGGAACCTTCGGCTGGGTTTGGGGGAGTGTAAAGGATTCCGCATTCTGCTTTAAAATTCATGTCGTTCTCGAACCTCGATATTACTTGACGCTTCGAGGTTGAATTTTAAAAGTCTAACGTTGGGACATGATGAAGTTTGGGTCCAATATATTCCAGAAATATTCAGGAAATCATCCCAAACATTCAAATTCACCTACCCACCTTTTAAAACCCCGCAATGGTCCCCGGAGGACGGCGGGTGTCGATAGACACGTCTCATAACCAAGTTAAAGAGTATGATATCGGCTCAATCCCAGCAGGAGTTGCTAGTGCCCCCCCCCCTCAACCTTCCCCGGATGGACCTTCCCATCAATCTCACCAGTCCTTTGCGTCCCCCGGGATAATGCCGACGAATACGGGGGCTGGGGTAGGAATTCCCGGACCCGGTCCGGTGGCGGGTATGCCAATGTCAGGTTTTCCAATGTCTATGCCAGGTATGCCCTCGATGATGCCCTTCCCCTCCATGGTTGGTGTGCCTTCTCCCAACGTTGCCGCCGTAGAGGCCGCGAACCTCGGTCGCATGAGTCTCGAGGACGCACAGAAAGCCTTCCTTGATCAGGCTAAGAATGCGAGGAACGCAACACCTGGACAGACTAGACACTGGGGACCTGGGGGTGTTGGGGGAATTAAGGAACAACAGAGCCTTAAGGAAGCGAAGACTAGGACGGTTTATGTGGAGAAGGGGAAGGGGGGGGGAGTGGACGCGAGGGACTACTTCAACGAGTATGATGACGAGAACTTTGCACCGGTTGTTGCAAGGTCACCGCATCCTAAAAAGGTGAGAAGGTGGAGAAAGGGGAATGAGCGAATGCTAAAAATGGACAATGTGCATCTGACCGACATATCCTCCGTCGTCGAATTTGCCCCTCCCCCGCAGGACGACGGCAAGGGAGCGTATGGATTGTTTCTTAGGGCTGAGATGGCTGGGATAAAAATGGCAGGTGACAACATGTACGGTCGTGGTATCAGTTGGTCGGAGGCCCAAGAGATGGAAGCTAAGTGGAACGAGGAGTCGTCGATGGATAAGTTCATCTTCGCATCCCAGAAGGTCCGAGGCGGGTACATCTCCTCAGAACGGAAGCAGAAACACCTCAGAAGGAAACTACAGATCATGAAGGAAAGGGAGGGGAGGGGGGGGGGAGGGGGGTGGGATGATGAGGACGCGTTTGGGGCGGGGCCGGACCCGATGGATGATTTTGGTGAGGGCTTGGACCTGAGCAAGGCGGTGGCGAAAGTGAAGAACGACAAGAAGAAATACGAAGACGACTCGTCGTCTTCTTCCTCAGATGACGACGACGTTGAGGACGTCACACCTTCGGCGGTCCCTGATGACGCATCCGAGGAGGAGGAGGATTACGACCCTGATAAATATGAGAAGATGAAACGTACGAAGTCAGCGCCCAAACCCCACACGTCCCCACCCAGGAAACTCGACCCCAAGGTCAGGCTACAGAAGAGGACGAAGAGGAGGGAGAACGCCGCTTTGAGGTCGCATAGGATAACGGAGATGAACCCGGAGAGACTCAAAAATATTAGGGCGGAAATACAGAGCAAGAGAGCGGAGGACAAGGAGAGGAGGAAGGCCGAGAAGGGGAAGGAGGTAGAGGAGGGGGGGGGGAGGGCTGACTTTTACGGCGACCTTAAGAGTGGAGGGAAGAGCGAGAGTGAACTGGAAGAGGAGGGGGAGAGGGACGGAGAGATACTCCCACCTCCACCACCGACCCTATCCTATAAGAGAGACGCGGTAAAGGTGAACTCAATCATCAAGCACAATAGAGCCGTTCTGTCGGCGGTGAAAGAGACGATCACGGCAGACTCAAACACAATTTCTCAAGGGGAAGATTCGAGCGGAGCAGCGGGGTGGACGAAGATGCAGCTACCGCCACCCCCGATGGCCTACGATGGGGCGGAGGAAGGAGGTGAGAATTATCAAAGGGGGTAATGGGTGTCGTGAGGAAGACGGCATAATGTACTTTGAAACTAACCTCCTTATCTCATCGCAGAGTTGAAAGATTACGACACCAACCAGAGCCTGGAGTGGAGAAGCGACAGCAGGGTGAAGGATATTCAGAAGGCTCACAATGAGCTACACAGAGTCACCCACGCCGCGACCCTCAAGGATCTGCTGGAAACGATTTCTGACATCAGGGAGGATATTGAAAAGACGAAGAAGGACAAAAGGACACTCGTGAAGAACCTCGCGAGGGTGGACAAGCTACAGAAGGGGAGGGGGAGACAGGACGGAACCCTGGGAGATCTCGTAGCCGTTAAGGAGAAACTTGAGACGGCCAAAAGAAACGCGGACGGGCAGATTAAGGAGATGGAGGAAATGCTGGAGAACTTACAGGACAGCAGGAAGAGGTTGATGGACCAAGGGGGTGGAGGAGGGGGCAAGAAGGCGGGGGGGGCGGAAAGCGGGGCTGAGAGCGAGGGAGATAGCGCGAGCGGAGCCTCTGAGGGAGAGGTGGTAGGGGGGCTGGAGGGACTTAGGGAGAGGAGGAGAAGAAAGAGAGATCAGGAGGGGAAAAGGAGGAAAAAGAAGCAGGAGCAAGGGAAGAAGACGCTGAAACAGGTAGGGAATGAGGCGCTAGAGGGGGTGCCGGAGGGTAAGAGGAAGGAGAAGGATCTTTTGAAGGAACTCTGGGACGGAGTTGAGACTACTAGCCTCGTCACTGGAGCGAGCGCTGAGATTCAAACCAATGACGACGGTTGCCCCCTCTACTACAAGCTCCTCCTAGACATCAGGCAACCGAAGGATGTGACTGTTGAGCAGAAGGAGACTTACGAGTTCCTCAAGCAAACGAGCGTCAGCGAGCAAATGGAATTCATGAACTTTGCCCTAGAACCCAACCACGCCAAGGACCTCCTCCCTACCGCGAGCGCCTTCCTGAAGCTCCACGCGCACAGCCACAAGAGCCTGAAACGCTTCAAGAGGAACGCCACCTTCGCCGACCCCCACATGGTCCAGCTACTCTGCTGCGCCGCTGAGAGCTACCACGTAGAGCACTTGTCGCCGGTCATGGCCCTCTGCTGGCTCTTCGCTAAGGTACCAGCCAACAGGAGCATCATGCTCAGGTTAGGTGTCGTCGGAATATGCATCAAGAGGCTCAAGAATTATGCCGATGTTGTCAAGAAGAAAAAGAGGAAGGGAGTTGGAAGCAGGATGATCGTCAACGAGCAGAGCCTCGTGGCTTTGACTATGCTCTCTACGATCATTTTCGAGTAGTGAGATGATGGGTGGGGGCGGAACTGTAGATTCTTGTTGTTGAAAAAAACGCGAAATTATTTTTTGGATTCCTACTTTGCGCTTCCTCTAGGGAAGTTCTCTGCGATCTTGGTCTTCTGGGACTCGATGGGGCAGATGAGACGTAGACGGGGGGGAGGAGAGAGCCGTAGAGACGGCGGCAAGAGCGTCTTGGCGGCGCTGTGAGGCGCATTTGTACAGCATTTGATTTTTTTTTGAATTTTTCTTTCATCGCTTTGAAAATGATTCTATACTAAGGAGATTTTATATTGATCAAATAAATATTGTAAAATATATTACGACAATTAAACAAAATATAGAAATTTGGCAACAAAACAAATATTTGAATTTCATATTTATTCAATTTATTTCCTTTAAAATGTTAAATGATCATATTCATTGAGTTGAGCTGATCTTTGTATTTTGAATCGCCGATTAAAAAATTATTTCAATAATTCAAAAACGGTTAAAATATGTTTTCAGATCATAATATGTATTTTTAGAGTATTGATTTGATTCAATATACTTAATTACAAATATTAATCTATGTGGATGTAATTTCAAAGTGAGAAGCGTTTTTTTGCACATTTCTGTTTATTTGGGACTTTGCAAATAAATTAGCCGTTTCGCACCCCCTCCCCCCTTCCCCCCCCGCTCTTGCCCCCCCTCCTTCACCCCCACCCCCCACCCCTACCCTTCACCTCCCCATCCACCCCCCCCCACCCCAACGACCTCCTTCCAGTTTCCAATTTTCTCCGCCCTCATCCCACCTCTTCCCCCCTATGGGCAACGGTATACCCCACACCCTCCCCACTAACGAGGACAAATGGTTAGAGGCACAGAAAGTGATAGACAGGCTTGAAAATGCCATGCTGGAGCAGCGAAAGAAGGAGTTAAACCCTTCAATGCTCGAGGGGGCAATTGACGTGGCCGATGACAAGGGTTACAACCGAACCAACACTAAGCTTGTCGGAAGGGCTGAGCACTTGCACCGTTTGGTGAATCACCAGTTTGCAGAAGCTCGGGTTGCAGATTACAAGAAAGCGTGGGAGTGGAAGGAGGCAGAGAAGGAGCCGGAGGGGGAGCTGATGCAAACCTTGTTGGCCGACAAGGCCGAAGAGGATAGGAAGGCTGCAAGGAGAAAGAAGCCGGAAACTCGCTTCAACTTCCCTAAGTCAAACAACCCAACGCTCATCATCAAGGTGACTAACCTGTCAAAGATCACGGACGAAATCATGTTGCGCTGTCACTTCGATCAAACCATAAATCCCGAGAAGAAAGAACCCTTCAAGGCGGGGAATTTTGTGAGGTGCCACATATGCCAGGATAAAAATAATAATTGCGACGGCACTGCCTTCCTCGAGTACCCCGATGAGAAGCAGCTTGAGCATGCACTGGCCTTAGATAAGACTACGATAGACTACGAGAAATTGGTGACCTCAGGTTACGGTGTCGACAACGATGTCAACATTGTGAAGCGCAACACTGTCTCCTTCTACTCTGATGAGGGCTGGATATTGGCAGGCGAGGGCCTGCAGTTCGACAATTTGGCCAAGCAAGTAGGAATCGCCGTTGAAGAGCCGGAAGGAGAGGTAAGAGCAGACAAACAGTGAAAAAAGAAACCTTTGTTTATGCACTAACGCACGCTCGCCGACACCACTGCATCGCAGTCCTCGCAACCTGGGTCTCCTACAAAGCCCGGATCCCCAGCCAAACCTGCCAAACCCGAATCTCCTGCCAAACCAAAGTCTCCGATCAAGCCCGCCAAGCCTGAGGACGGTCCCTCCCCCAACTCCCCCTCCGCCCAATCCACCCCCCCTCCTCCCACCGTGAACATGACTATCGTCCGTTCAAAGGTCAACAACTTGATAATTTCCAAAAAGCTAATTTATGACGAGGACGAGAATATCATTGGGAAGATTAACGACAAGCCGAACATTCCAAACTTCATCTTCTACACCTGTGATGGGGGCAAAACTTGGAAGAAATGCTTTCTCCCCGAGGATGTCATGAAGGAGGGCGGGGTCGAAGCTGTGAAGGCGACGGGAATAGGTCAAGCAGAAATTATAACAGCAGCCAGCGGTTGGAAGTATTCTACGTCAGACTTTGGGGCAACATGGTCGAAATTGAAGAAAGGTGAGAAGGCGGAGGGCGTCGCATCTATAACAAATAAATAATATATTCACAAGGGCCTTCTCTAACCCATGCCTATTCTCAATCTAAACCTCCCTCGCAGCCATAGCAGCAGACGCCCCCCCAGTCGCAGAGACCCACCAACCGATTTACAAGGGAAAGAAACGACTGAAGCGCAAACCTAGGACCATATCGGTATCCGTTCCTACCCCTATACCGCTGCCACCTCAAGCTCCTTCCATACTGCGGTGCCTCAAGGTTCGCGTCGACGGCGTTCAGCGCATTGTGAAGGCCCACTTCTACCCCCCTTTTAACGACCTCTTTAAGAACCCCCAGTCGGAGCAAAAGGTCAAGGATAAGACTCTCATCCTTGACTACCTAAAAGCCATCATTAGCATCCAAGATGTCCAGTACATCCCTACGGGGATAGCTTCCACCACCACCAACCCTTGGTCCTTGGAGGCGCCGAAGCAAGGAGGTGCAGTAGGCCCGTATTCCCAAAAAAGTGTAGCTATTTGCAGCGTCTGCCACGGCTGCGAGACGGACCACTCTCAATGCCTGAGAAACCAGCAAATGGCCATTCATGGCATGGAAACAAGTCCAGAGATGGTTGAGGGAGCGCTGTAAAATTAATGTTTTAAGTGAAACATATCGCCCTTTATTAGCACGCGCCCTTCCCGCATAACCCTAACGCTTAGACATTCGACTTGGCGTGATTGGGCTGAGATTGTAGCTCGCTGGGCTCTGCATACTCTTCGCGCTCCCGACGCTTCCAGGGGAGAATACTCCACTCCTCGCGCTCTGGGGGGTCTGGGGCTGCACTGTCCCTGCCGTGCTCCCGTTGACGGAGACGCTGCCGGTTCCGTGTCTGGGGGAGTGGTATGTCACACTTTTGGCGAGGTTCGAGGCCCTCTCGTCATCACCTTTGCCCCTGACGACGCCGCTGGTTCCCATGAGGACACTCTTGGCGCGCTGAAGGACCAGGACCAGCAGGCCTAGCGTCGACGATCCCAGCATCAAAATCAAAAAGAGAGGGAAGATCTCCTCCAAGGTGCTGGCCAGAGTCTTGTCCCCTCCCCCCCCTCCCCTTCCGCCCCCCCCGCTTTCATTGGTCCTATCTGTCAAGCTCCTCTTCACATCTCCCAAGTCGCTCTGGCAAGCCCTGAGCTCCTTCCTGAGTCCATTGTCGTCCTTCCCATCAAAGTCCGGACACTTGGGAGGGGGAGGGCACTTCGCGCATTTGTTGCTATTCCTACCTCCTCCTTTCACCCTCTCCCCTTCCTCCAGCCTCCTGACCTTTTCCTCACAGTCCCCCTTTTCCTTCCTGGTGGCCTTGGCCACGGCCTCTTCGACCGCCCTCCTCTTCTCCTCATCGAAGTCTTTCCTAAGCGTCACCTCGTACTCCTCGAAGCTCATCTCCTCCACAACAACATCCCTCCAGACTGTGTCCGCCCTGTTCCCGATGGAGTCGACGACATTGTACGGCACCCTCCACATGTTGGGCTGCTTGGGAGACCTGACAGGGTCCCCGACAATTATCTTGTCACTCAGGTCGATGATTCCGTTGGGGGTAGTGTCGCTGGCGGTGGCGCAGTGCTTGCCAGTCACCGTGGCGGCGTTATTTTTCGTCGCGCAAAGCTCTAAACCCCCGGAACCCCTGATCAGGGCCTTGACCTCGGAGTCGTAGTTCCTGGGATGAGCGAAGCGATGAGCGAAGCGAATCGAGGAAGGGGTTGCGTTAGTGATTTACAACTATCATCGTGTGGGAGATCTGCCTATTCTCACCTTTCGCCGCTGTCGCTCTTGATGAAACCCGAGCTGACTTCCTTGCCCTTGCTTGTGAGACCTTGGAGACCATTGTTCTTGGGGACCCTAAAGACCCTCGGGTTGGGGCCGTGGAGCTTGAGTTCAGGCTTGCAGCTATCCACACATCCGGTCCCTCCGTTGTAGTTGAAAGGCTTCAGCGGGTCGTCAGGGTTGAGGCCAGAGATGGGCAGGAATCCGTCGCCGGTCGTGCACTTGGGACACTCACAGGTGTAGCTCCCGATGGTGTTCTTGCAGAGCGCCCCTGACGCGACGTCGCAGCGGGGCATGGCCTCGGGGCAGTAGAACTGCGCCTGCTTGGAGGAGATCTTGCATTCGTCGAGGTCGCCCACCTCTACGGTTCGGGTGACCTCCTGGAAGGGGGGGTCGGTCCAAGGGGTTGCGACCGAGTAATTCACGGTGAACGATCCCATCTTGCGAAGGCAGCCAGAGGGGAGAGGTTCGGAGTACTTGATCTTGAGGGTTCGGGCTAAGTCTTCCGCGTTGTCATCCATGATGTCAACAGCACACTGTGAGGAGCGAAGGGAGTTGTTTAGTAATCGGACAAGGGCTGTGAGAAACGTTTTGCTCGGGGCCGGAACAATATATCGTGGGGTTTACACATCGTGGGCTCGTGCAACCCTCCAGTCGTCGTCTCTTCGTCCCCTCCTTCCTCGTGCCCCCTTCTCACCTCCTCGTAGTTGTCCCCCTGCTTGAGTTTCATGACCCCATCGTTGTTCTGGTCGCACCGGAGCTTGAGCGTAGGCGGGGTCTCGTCCACACACCCATGCTCCGGTGTGTCGACGTACCCCGGTTTGCACTCGCAAGTAGGGGGCCCCTTCCCGTCCGCCGCGATCGTGCACGCGGTGTTCTTCGCCTCGCAGGTGGGGAAGCCTGCGCACTGGTCGACGGAGGGCTTCGTGCACCCGCAGAAGTTGGCGGTACGGGTGGCTTCGGTGGGGAGGCCGTCGAACCCAACCTTGGGGTTGGGAATCGAGTCCCCGGGGTTGCAGACGTGACCGTTTCCGTAAAGTCCGGAGGGGCACTGGCACTTGTAGGTGGCACCTGACCCGTCCTCGAACACATCGGAAACGCACTTGGCACCAGACTTGGCGCCGCAGTCAGACCCACCATTAGCACCGCATGGGTCGACAGGGCACACAAAGTCCGCCTTGCAGTCATCCGTGGAGCAGCAGTCCGAGGTTGCGGAGAGGGGGCAGGACGAGGAGAGCAGGGACAAGGCCCAGGCCTCGGAGCTCGAGCTGGCGGGGGGCTTGCGGCACTCGCACTGGTAGCCTCCGACCGTGTTGACGCAGAATGCGGACTCATGGCACTTGTGCCTCATGGCGTGCCCCACGGGGAGGTTGCACTCGTCGTCATCGTTGATGACAAAGGGGACGCTGAAGCAGTCAGTGGACTCCTCCATGGCACCTCCGGCCTGCTTTATCCGGCGGGTCACTTTGGCGGTGACGTCGTACTTGCCGACCTTGCGGTGGAGCTCACTGCCTGTCCATTCCACATCTACATCTATGACACCTGGGGGAGGGGTGGAAAGGGAGGGAGGAAGGTGCCGTTTAGTAGGTTAGCAATTGCGTGGAGAGCAATTGCGTGGAGACCGTCACATGGTGGTTCTCCCTGGTAACCCTAAATAGGCTCACAACGTTGTTTGAAAATAGAAAAGGGTTGCCGCCCCAATGTCTCACCTTCTAGTTCACGGTTGACTTTCTCCACAACGACTCTTAGAATGGAAGATATATCTCTTGGAGCATTTGACTGTGTATAAGACAGTGTTGAAGAAAGCCTAGGACAATTGATAGAGGCGTGTGCCACACATAAAAGAGAGATGAAGAGAAGAGCGGGGGCGGGGGACATTTTCTCCTTTTTGATTTTGATGACCAACCAAACACAAGAGCTAATTCACAAATTGACAGCGATTACTGATAGTTGGTGAGAAACAAACGGCGCAGTAAGAAGGCCGAAACTAGGCGTTTGGGAAGAAGACCTCTGACACAAAAATTGCTTGCATCCAAATCTCATAAAAGTTTCGTGTTAAGCTTCACGTGCAACCCTAACAGAACCCCACGCAGCACCGTAATTTTTCACTCGCTTACAAGACTCAAACCATGAACCACTTCAGCAATAAGAACACTACAAACATCCTCCCCTGCGTCATGGGAGGAGTCGTTGTGGGAGCTGTCACTGCCATCGGCCTTGCTCACGTCTGGTCGCCCTCAGCTTGCAAGAAGAAGAAGCCTCCCGTCGGACCTTGCGACTCGAGTGGCCTCTGGGACGACTCGCAAGGATTCTCCCACCCCCCTGATACGCCCTTAGGATTTACCATGCGGGATAAGGGGTTCAACACGTTCCTCGAGAAGTGGCTTCCCGGAGACTACGAGCCTCCCCACTCTCACCCTGGCGACGACGCCACAATAATGATCGAAGGCGAGATGGAGATTCAGTTCTACACGAAGTTGGCTGACGGGAAATTGATGAAGGATGGTCCCCTCGTTACTCTAGTAGCTGGACAAACGGGGTTCATCAAGGGCGGCTGCATCCACGACGCCAAGTACAAGACCAAGTGCAAGCTTGTTTACGTTCACAACAAGACGTTCGACTTCAAGGACGAGAGATGAAGAAGTGAAACACCATGTGCATTTTGTTGTTGTGTAAAAACAATTGACCTTCTTTACCCCCACTTACCCAGACGTGCCGTCCCCCATACCCCCCGTGCCCGCACATTTTGCCTCCCCCTTTGCCTATTATGCCCCTCCTCCTTCTTCATCGCCCTCGGCAAGTCTGGTGTCAAGAGAAAAGCAAAACCATTCGATATCAACGGATTCGTCCACCCAGTGCAAGTCGACGGGGAGAGCCGACGCGGCAAAGGACACCCCAGCGAACCTGGGGTCAACAGAGGTTATGAGAGAGGCTGTGAAAGATTACAGATGCTCATCTGGCAAATATAACTTCCAGAAACCTGACTAGCCAATCCTCTTTCGCCCCCTGAAATCCCCCCACAACTAACTTCTGCACATCGGACGCACCCCACCTTAAGAATAATTGCAAAAATCTACCCCCAACAATATATTTCTCCCCCCCCCCCCCCCAAGTAACAGGATATCGCCCATCAATGTCCAGCTCATGGGAGGCAGATTTCCCCGACCACCAGTCCGGCCTTCACTCGTCCAGCTCTGCGAAGCAGGAGATCACGTTCAAGACAGGACTCGAGCCTGTGGTTGCAGAGGTATTGGGGGAGGGTAATAGGGGTGGGTCTGCAGCCGAAGGGTGAGTGAGTTTGGGGGGGTTGGGGGCTTTGGGGGGGTTGGGGCGCGTGCGGGGAGGGGGGGGGGGAAGAGGAAGGAAACGAACGATCGGGGGGAAG
>BRYA01000112.1:0-39784 GCA_030267965.1 Triparma columacea | reverse complement strand
CAGAAGCTCACCCCCCCCCCCAACCCCCTCATCTCACCCCCCCCCCCATGCAGCGTGAGGACGATTGAGGAGGCAGACAAAGAGTTAAATATTAGCTCGAAGCCCCCCCCAACATTCTTCGACCGAGCCCTATCCCTAAGTATTGGTAACAGGAAGTTCGACAAGAAGGGGCGCGCAAACGGTCGTTCAAACTCCGTACCTCCACCCCGTCGGAGGGGTAGTAGCGGCGGTGTAGGTGAGCTTAAGTCTAAGCCTAGTCCCACCGGTTCCCTAGGCAGTTCCAAGGACATTTTCGGCACCAGCCCTAGGGCCTCCATAGACACGACAGGCTTCGGAAGCAGTCCCCCAGGTTCTGATACAGGTATCCCTGACACTGTTGGTGGCGGTGGTATCCTTAATCTCCCCGAGCCCTCCCAACCCAACTACGCCCAGCGTAACACCGCATCCGAGACGTTAACCTTCAAGCCCCCCTCCGTCCCTAGCATGGCTGAGGATGACGATTACGATGACTTTGTATTGGAGGTTAAGTGCTTAGACACTGGGAAGGTGGAGACTGTTAATAAGGAAACCAAGGGGCTAGCGGGGATTAGTTGGGAGGAAAGGAAAAGGATTAGAGGAAGCATTGTATTGGGGGAGAAGGTGAGGAAACGTTGGGGGCGTGAACAAACCAAAAATACAACACACACAGCACAACAGAACACCTTCACCTCCCCCCCCCCCACCACCCTCATCATTTTTTCTTACGCTTTACGTACCCCCCAAAAACCCCCACCACCCCTATAGCTGTTGATGGAGAAGATAGCATTGTTCAAGAAGGGTGTATCTGAGAAACGGAGCTTCATTAAATCCTCAATGACAAGACGGACAACCTGGGGTGGTGGTGGTGGTAGTAACAGAACCTCTCGCAGCAACAGCGGTGGTGGTGGTAATAAAGGGGGGACATCAAGAATCAACGGAGGTGGTAGTGTAGGTGTCGAGGGTTCGGAAGGTAATGGTGGTAAGGTTGTTGAGACAAAGGAAATGACATTCGCGCTGAGGTCTACACCATACTCGGCGGCGGACGGGGGGATGGAGTGAAAAGGGAGAGGGGGGGGGGGGGGGACGGGGTAAATATATCCTTTTTTGAAAAAAAATTAAAATTCAAATATTACACAGACACAACGTTTTACTTGTCCTCCCCCCCACCCATCCCTTCCGTCGTTCTATTAAGGTTTGTGAGTATCCTGTATATGCGTGTGTATATATTCTCTCCTCGTCTTGATCCCCTTTACTTAAACCTCCCACTAATCCTATTGCT
Source organism: Triparma columacea (assembly GCA_030267965.1). Taxonomy (NCBI): domain Eukaryota; class Bolidophyceae; order Parmales; family Triparmaceae; genus Triparma; species Triparma columacea. Next base: position 38,487 of record BRYA01000112.1, on the reverse strand, counting down.
CGTAACCCTCCTCCCCGCTCCGCTCATCCTCTCCGTCGTTCTCTTCCTCGCGTTCGCCACGCTCTCCGCCGCCGTCTCTATAATCTTGTAAACGTACTTCCTGTACACGTAGGATACGATGGGGACGCCGAAAGCTATGGCGAATACGGTGGCAATGAAATAGAATACTAACTCACCACCACGACGACGGGGGTGGAGGTGGAGGGTGGAGTGGGGGAGGACGCCGAAGTCACGAAGCGAAAGGTCTGGGTTACTGAGGGGCTTCCCCTGCGCAGTCGTTAGGTAGTAGTCTGAAGTAGGGAGAGGGACGGTCTCTGATATTAGGGAGTGGAGGGAGGAGACTGTTGTGGTGGGGGTAACGGTTAGGGCGTGGGGGTGGGGGGCGTGGAGGAGGACCTGCATTTTGGATGTGAAGAGGACACTCTCTTGAAAGGGAGGTGGAGGAAAAAAGGTAGGGGGGGAGGTTAGGAAGACTTTAAAGGAGACAGATGGAGACTGGAGAGGTACAGTGGACGGAGGATAGGACGGGAGATAGGGAGACAAGTTTTGCTTGTTTTTTGAGTGCCCCAATTTTTGTCTTCAGGTCCGTTTAAGGGTCCCAATGGGAAACATTTAACATGGGTTGTCTTGGGGCAACTAGGTGCGTTTTCAAGACGTCTTTGTTAGTGTGTGTGTATATATAGTATTTCATTAACAAAACGCTGCTCAATTTCCTCTTCCCCTTAACTTAACAAAACATAAATTATTTGTCCCCTAACCTTCCGTGGCCCCCTTGATGCACGTGACGAGCCAGTCGAAGCCCTCAAAGAGTCCCTTCCCCTTGATCGCGCTCGTCTCCTGTATCGACCATTGTCGATCCCTGATTTCCGGCAGTCCCATCCCCTCCGATATCTGCTGTGCGTTCAGCGCCCCCTTCTGGTCCTGCTTGTTCGCAAAGACTAGGAGGATGGAGGAAGCGAGCTCCTCCTCCTGGAGCATGGCGGACAACTCCTGCTTGGCTATTGCTAGCCTCTCAGTGTCGGCGCTGTCGACCACGAATATGATGGCGTCAGTGTTGGGGTAGTAGCAGCGCCAGTAGGGCCGGATGGAGGTCTGACCCCCGAGGTCCCAGACCTGGAACTTGATGTTTTTGTATTGGAGGGTTTCCACATTGAAACCGATTGTGGGGATCGTTTGGATGGCCTCTGTTTGGGGGGGGGTGGGGTGGGGGGGGGGGGGGAGGGAGAGGGAAAGGGAGGGAGACGTTTGAGGGATGGGTGAGGGAGATGTTTGAGGGATGAGTGAGGGAGATCATTGGTCTTTGTTTCTCCACGGTGGTGGTTGTTTCTCTCCTTATTATAATTTGCTCGTTCTAATTTGCTTGTTCTAATTTGCTTGTTCTAATCTCCATTCTCCTCTCTTCTTCATTCTCTTCTCTCCTCCATAAGCACCCTCCACACCCCCACCCTCCACCCCCACCCCCCACACCCACTTACCATCAGACTCATTCTGTAGTCTGTAGAGTATAGTAGTCTTTCCAGCATTATCAAGTCCCAATATTAATATCCTTACTTCTTTACCTCCAAATAGGGAGGAGAAAAGTCGGCTCATAAAGATACCCATATTTAGAAGATGCGTATGTGTGTGGGTGTGGGTGTGTCTGTGTGTGTGTATGTGGGTGTATATATGGGTATATCTGTATGAATAGGTGTGTGAGTATGTGTGAGTGTGTGTGTGTGTGTGTGTATATATGTGCTCCATCTCCTTCTCCTTCTCCATCTCCAACTTGTTCTCTCTCTTTCTCTCCGTCTCCAATTCCTTCCTTTTCTTCCCCTCCTTCTCTATCTCCTCACGGGGGTGTAGTGAATGTGTGTGTATATATTACCCACATACATAGATATACTACACACAAAGCACACACCTACCCATATATACACCAATATATACCCATAGACAGCCAAATAACCCACAGGCAGGCATAAATAGAGCCTATCCACACTCCCAAACCCTCCCGCTTGTCAAGTCTTATATCTCCTAAATACTCCTAAAACCCTGACACACACCTATTCACACGCAATACACACGCAATACACACACACACAGGATTATAACGATATAAACAAGCGCTATTAGCGTACTAACCTTCAATTTAAAGACAAGACCAAATTGCCTAATTCGATGAGAAGAGGGAGAGAGAACAGAAGGAGAAAATATAGTCAATTTTGTATTTGCTGAAGTAATCGTGTGAAGAGCACGTCGCTTCTGAAAAGAGCTAAAGAATACGACAGTTTTCTTGCCTACATTGTTCAAAATAGATTTTAGATTTACAGAAATTCCAGAATAACTCTCCACATAACCTTCGGGAGCTTCTTGAATGCCTTTGTTCCCTGAAGCGCGACCACTTCATCTCCGTCAATGCGCTTCCGCTTCAGCCTATCCGATCTCCTGGGCTGGTCCTCCAAGAGTTTCTTGAGGCAGGACAGAACGGTGACGCGTTCAAGTATGCGGTGCCACCTAGAATTGAGGAGGTCCTCAACAGTCGGCATGTTTTGTGAGGCAGCGGCAGAGATTAGGGCAGTGCAGTTTGAGAAACTTTCGATATGAACTGAGACGGCAGGAGATAAGCTGAGTTTCGTCAGGGCGGTGCAACTGTCGAAGGCCCAATAGCCAATCGTCGTCACAGTGTCTGGGATTGTGATGGCTGCGAGGGAGGAGCATCCGTCGAAGGTGCAAATGCCAATCGACGTCACTCCGTCCGGGATTGTGATGGCCGCGAGGGAGGAGCATCCCATGAAGGCGTGAACGCTAATCTTCGTCACTGAGTCCGGGATTGTGATGGCTGCGAGGGAGGAGCATCCGTAGAAGGCGCATTGACCAATCGACGTCACTCCGTCCGGGATTATGATAGCTGCGAGAGAGGAGCACTCCCTGAAGGCGTAAGGGCCAATCGATGTCACTGAGTCCGGAATGGTGATGGCCGTGAGGGAGGAGCATCCCAAGAAGGCTCTTTCGCCAATCTTCGTCACTCCGTCTGGGATTGTGATGGCTGCGAGGGAGGAGCATCCAAAGAGGGCGTATTCGCCAATCGTCGTCACTCCGTCCGGGATAATGATGGCCGTGAGGGAGGAGCATTCGTAGAAGGCACTTTCGTCAATTGTCGTCACTCCGTCAGGGATTGTGATGGCCGTGAGGGAGGAGCATCCCAAGAAGGCGCCTTCACCAATTGTTGTCAATCCGTCCGGGATGGTGATGGCCGTGAGGGAGGAGCATCCCCAGAAGGCGCGTTCGCTAATCGTTGTCACTCTGTCCGGGATGGTGATGGCTGCGAGGGAGGAGCATGCTGCGAAGGCGTAATCGCTTATCATCGTCACAGAGTCCGGGATTGTGATGGCTGCGAGGGAGGAGCATCTGTTGAAGGCGGCACCGCCAATCGTTGTCACCGAGTCCGAGATGGTGATGGCCGTGAGGGAGGAGCAATCCGCGAAGGCTTCATCGCCAATCGTCGGCACTCCGTCCGGGATGGTGATGGCCGTGAGGGAGGAGCATCCGCTGAAGGCGTTAATGCCAATCGTCATCACTGAGTCCGGGATTGTGATGGCTGCGAGGGAGGAGCATCCCCTGAAGGCGTTATCGCCAATCGACGTCACTCCCTTTGCAAAAGTCACCTCTGTGAGTTCATGATCATCACGGAAGCTCTCTATGCCAGAGTACACTGCTGAGCTGGGCATCTCGGGGAGGATAAATGTGGTAGTACTGATAGCGCTTGAGCTAAGATATAGCGTAAATGCTTAGATGGGGAGGAGGAGATTGAAAGTTAGGTGTGTGTGGACGATGTAGTTTTTTGGGGACCAAATTTAGCTAAATCCTGCAATGTTTTTGATTATGGTGTAGGTAGTAGTATTGTTGTTGGTATTACGAGGAGTTAGGTTGGTTGTGAAACGTAGCTCAAGTGTATAATACAGTTTTCTTGTCAAATTCTGCCCAAATCTCTTCCCCAGGTTTTCCTCATTTTCCATTTAATTTTCCTCATTTATTTTTCCTCTGCTTGTGAGAGCTACTCTAAAATAGCTCAGGGAGCAGCATGAGCACATCACTTCTGAAACGAGCTAAAGACTATGAAACTTTCTTGCCTACATTGTTCAACATTGATTTTAGATTTACAGAAATTCCAGAATAACTCTCCACATAACCTTCGGGAGTCTCTTGCGTGTCGCAGTAACCCCAAGTGTTTGCGCTTCACCTCCGTCCTGTCGTTTCCTCTTTTTTTCGTCCGTAAAGAGTGTCTTGAGGCAGGTCAGAACGGTGACGCGTTCAAGTATGGCGTGCCACCTAGAATTGAGGAGGTCCTCGACAGTCGGCATGTTTTGTGAGGCAGCGGCAGAGATTAGGGCAGTGCAGTTTGAGAAGCAGTAGATACCGACGGAGACGGCAGGAGATAAACTGAGTCGAGTCAGGGCGGTGCATCCGTAGAAGGTGCGTTCGCCAATCGTTGTCACTCCGTCCGGGATAATGATGGCCGTGAGGGAGGAGCATTCGTAGAAGGCATTTTCGTCAATTGTCGTCACTCCGTCAGGGATTGTGATGGCCGTGAGGGAGGAGCATCTGTTGAAGGCGCTTCTGCCAATTATCGTCACTGAGTCCGGGATTGTGATGGCTGTGAGGGAGGAGCATCCGTAGAAGGCGCACCCGCCAATTATCGTCACTCCGTCCGGTATTGTGATAGCTGTGAGGGAGGAGCATCCCAAGAAGGTGTAACCGCCAATCGTCGTTACTCCATCTGGGATTGTGATGGCTGCGAGGGAGGAGCATCTGTAGAAGGCGCGTTCGCTAATCGTTGTCACTCCGTCGGGGATGGTGATGGCTGCGAGGGAGGAGCATCCCCTGAAGGCGTAATTGCCAATCGACGTCACAGAGTCCGGGATTATGATGGCTGCGAGGGAGGAGCATCCGCTGAAGGCGCTATCGCCAATCGACGTCACTCCTTTTGCAAAAGTCACCTCTGTGAGTTCATGATCATCAATGAATGTCTCTATGCCAGAGTACACTGCTGAGTTGGGCATTGTGGGAAGGATGAAAGTAATAGTGCTGACAGCGCTCGAGCTAGAGTATGCTGGGGTACGGCGTGAATGATTAGATGGAGAGGAGGGGATTGGAAGGTAGGTATTTGGCGATGTAGTTTTGGAGACCAAATTTAAGCTAAAACTACAATGTGTTGGGATATGATGTAGGTAGTAGTATTGTTGTTGGTATTACGAAGAGTTAGGTTGGTTGTGAAACGTAGCTCAAGTGTATGATACAGTTTTCTTGTCAAATTCTGCCCAAATCTCCCCCCCCAAGGTTTTCCTCATTTTCCTCATTTATTTTTCCTCTACTTGTGAGAGCTACTCTAAAATAGCTCAGGGAGCAGCATGAGCACATCACTTCTGAAACGAGCTAAAGACTATGAAACTTTCTTGCCTACATTGTTAAACATTGATTTTAGAGCTTACAGAAATTCCAGAATAACTCTCCACATAACTTTCGGGAGTCTCTTGCGTGTCGCAGTAACCCCAAGTGTTTGCTTTTCACCTCCGTCCTGTCGCTTCCTCTTTCTTTGGTCCGTAAAGAGTATCTTGAGGCAGGTCAGAACGGTGACGCGTTCAAGTATGGCGTGCCACCTAGAATTGAGGAGGTCCTCGACAGTCGGCATGTTTTGTGAGGCAGCGGCGGAGATTAGGGCAGTGCAGTTTGAGAAGCAGTCGAAACCGACGGAGACGGCAGGAGATAGAATGAATCTCGTCAGAGCGGTGCAGCCGGAGAAGGCCACATAATTAAGCGTGGTCACCGAGTCCGGGATTTTGATGGTTGCGAGGGAGGAGCATCCGTAGAAGGCAAAATCGCTAATCGTCGTTACTCCATCTGGGATGGTGATGGCTGCGAGGGAGGAGCAGTCTTCGAAGGCGTGTTCGCCAATTGTCGTCACTCCGTCCGGGATGGTGATGGCTGCGAGGGAGGAGCATCCCCTGAAGGCGTAATTGCCAATCGTCGTTACTCCATCTGGGATGGTGATGGCCGTGAGGGAGGAGCATCCCAAGAAGGCGGAATAGCCAATCGTCGTCACTCCATCCGGGATTGTGATGGCTGCGATTGAGGAGCATTCCCTGAAGGCTTCATTGCCAATCGACGTCACTCCGTCTGGGATTGTGATGGCTGCAAGGGAGGAGCATCCAGAGAAGGCGTAATTGCCAATCGTCGTTACTCCATCTGGGATGGTGATGGCCGTGAGGGAGGAGCATCCAGCGAAGGCCCTTCTGTCAATCTTTGTCACTCCGTCCGGGATGGTGATGGCCGTGAGAGAGGAGCATCCGTGGAAGGCGTGATAGCCAATCGACGTAACTCCTTCCGGGATTGTGATGGCCGTGAGGGAGGAGCATCCCCTGAAGGCGCTATCGCCAATCGTCGTCACTCCCTTTGCAAAAGTCACCTCTGTGAGTTCACGATCATCCCAGAAGCTCTCTATGCCAGAGTACACTACTGAGTTGGGCATTGTGGGAAGGATGAAAGTAATAGTGTGTGTGTGTGGTGCTGACAGCGCTCGAGCTAGAGTATGCTGGGGTATGGCGTGAATGTTTAGATGGAGAGGAGGAGATTGGAAGGTAGGGATTTGGGCGGAGTGTTTTTGGTGACCAAATTGGAGCTAAAGCCTATTTATTTGGATATGATGTAGGTAGTAGTGCCGATGATTGTTTTGTGAAGCGTCTGAATGTTGTTAAAAGTCGCTAAATCCTAAAATGCAGTCTATAATACAGTCTAAATGAGAAGTGGAAAGCAAAAGAAGATTTCCCATTTTAATCCTCGTTTTAATCCTCATTAGCAATCATTTACGACATTCAAATTCACATACACGCACTCAAATTGAATATATAACAAACATTACACACAAAAACACGCACCAATATCCTCACTACATTTTTAGCACCCCATAACTCCTCGAGGAGGAACCCCCAACCCCACAAAATGTACTCACGCATACAAGAACTACTACAAGACACAAACAACAACAATGAGGTTAAAGACGTCCTAAACGACATCCTCTGCGACGTTGAGACCACCCACGCCCTAAACACCAACACACACAATACCCTCACAGTCCAGGCCCTGCAGAGGGAGAACGCCAGGCTGAAGAGGGCATGCGACGAGTACATAGCACTGGAGAGGGAGAGGAGATCCCTCAGGCTCCAGGGTGGCATCGGCTTCTTGAGGGACCTGGTTAGGGCGTCCCTGAAGTTCTCCCGGATGGAGGGTGAGCTTCTTGCCCACGAGGCCAACACGAAGGCAGTCAGCAACCTAGCCAGGCAGCTGGAGGACAGCGAGAAGAGGGTCAGGACGCTTGAGAGGAGGGCATCCAACAGCAGGAACGCCAACGTAGACACCAACCTCCCTCCCCCCCCCTCCTCCCTTCCCCAAGGTTATGCCGAAGCCGGCCCCTTCCCCCCACCCCAAACTCCCTCCCTCCCCCCCCCCCCCCCCCACGGGCTCTCCCTCCTCGATGACGCCTGCCTCTTCACGGTCTTCGGTTTCCTCGACCCCAACTCCGTCCTCTCAGCCGCCCAGGTTGACAAGTCCTTCTTCAAGAGGGTTGACGATCTCTTCGGTATAGGTTCCGCAGTTAACACGGACACTCCAACCCCTAGAGTAGTTTCACAGGACCAGGTTGAAGGAAAGGGTATGAGTAACGGATCGTCAGAATCGAAATCAGCGAACCCTACACCATCACCACAAAGAAAATCAGTAGCGAGCGCGGCGGCGAACACGCTTGTAAACGCGGGGCTTTCACTACTTGGTAGAAACCAGGTACCAACAACAACACAACAACAGACGGGGGGGGAACAGAAGGTAACGCAGGTTTCTAATAAGGAGGTTAACACGAACTCGAACACTCAAGGTCACGGTAACGATTTGCAAAACCAAGCTACTACGAACCCCTCTCAATCCCCGAGTGGTAACCAATCCTCGGCACTCTTCGCAGCTAGCATCGCCGACAAACTTACAGCGGCTGAGCTTAAGAGTATTATTGGACTCACATCTAAACTCCGATCAGCTGAAGTTGAACTCGCTAAAACTAGAGCCGAGAAGGAGGATTTAGGGGTTAGGTTAGAGGGCGCTGATAACGTAAAGGAGTTCTTAACTAAGAAACTTGGTGATGTTACGGGGAATTTGAAAAGGATGGAGGAGGATAGTAGAAGGGTTGATAAACAAAGAATGACTGATCAAGAGGTTATTGGTTTTCTCGATGGGAAGGTTAGGGAGATGGAGAAAGTTATTGAGGTGGGGGAAGGGAAGAGAGGGAAAGCTGAGTTGGAGCTTAAGAGAGTTAAAGAGGAGAAGACTAAACAACTCAAGGTACTAGAGGACATGCTCCAATTCGAACGTCAAAACCTAGCCACACAGGAGGCATCGTTTAAGCAGGCGAAGAAACTTTTGGTAAGGGAGGTTAAGGTATGCAGGGCACAGCTGGTTACGATGCAGGCGGAAAGGGATGGGATGAGAGGGGAAAGAGACCAACTTAGGGATGCATTGCAAGGAGGAGGTAGGAGAAGCAGCTTGAGCCCCGGGGGACAGTGAGGGGGGAGTGAAGGAACATGCATTTTTAAAACCACGAAGGGAACAACAACACCTAAAACTAATGGACGAATTCAACCAAAAATAAGCAAAACATTGTTGTTATTTTGTGGAAATGTGGATTCCGGAAGGAAGCAAATAAATGTTGGGAAACCCATCAAGCCTCTAATTCTCCCGCCACCTATATTTCGGTACCTTGAACCCACGCACCTCGGTTCAGTACGATACTTCATCTAGCTCTAAATCCTCCTCCCCAGCCTTTCCCCAACCCTCCCCCCCTCCCCCCCCCTCGACCCCTCCTCCATTTCTGCCATGTTGATTCCCCTCTTCTCCCCCCTCCTCCTTCCCCTCCTCCTTCTCTTCCTCCCCCCCACATCCTCCTCCCCCCCCCCCCTCCCCTGTTCCAACACCTTCCCCTCCCCCCACTATCTCTCCCTCCGGCCACACCACCATGACATGCTAATAATAGTCTCGGGGGAGATCGTTAAAATATGCTACGACAGCTACGACAGACAAGCGACGATCGAAAGCCTCAAGGAACTTGTGGAACGAAGGCAAATTATGGGGGAAGGTGAAGACGCAGCTGAATACTTATTTCAGGTGAGAACGAGGAAAACGTGAGAAGGCTTTTTGACCCACACAAACTCTAACCCCTCTCCCCTTCCCTTCATCTTAGCAAGCGATGGCGCATAGTATAAACAAGATAAACACACCGTACGGTAAGGACTGCAGCCAAGCCTACCTTTACAGGAATGACACTTTGAACGACAAAATGCTACCGAGGCAAGGGAGACCTGCGTAATAGAGGGGGGGACGCTCTTCTACGGGTTCAAGTACCAGTACCTGAGGAACCTGCTGGGGGAGTTCGTTAGGGCCAAGAGGGGGGGGGGACACGGGGGGACGATCGAGGTCTGCGAGGTCGGATACAATATGGGACACAGCTCACTTATATGGCTGATGGAGGACGGAGGGATTAGGGTTAGGGCATTCGATATAGGGGAGCACGAGTATAGCTTACCAGCGAGCAGGCATTTGGAGGAGAGGTTTGGGTCGGGTAGGTTCGGGATAACCTTCGGTGACAGTTTGGAGACTGTCCCTCATTTTGCTTCTCTCGTTTCTGCAGGTTTGGAGGATCCCTGCCACGTCGTATTCGTGGACGGCGGACACACCCCGGCCGTCGCCAGGAGCGACATCGCCAGCTTCGGGGCCGCCGTCGACCCCGGAGGTCACCTCCTTATCGTAGACGACACGAACCAGGGGGGGGTGGGGGACGTTTGGAGGGACATGCAGGAGGAGGGAATTGTAGCGGAGGCGGGAGCGGTGTACGAGGACGTATTCTACAAGGATGTAGACAGCAGCCGGAGCTCGATAAGCTATGGTGTTTACCTGTAAACGTTTTCTTTTTTGGAGGCTCTAAAACTCAACCATTACCTTGTTTCGATTCCCTTCTGAAGGAAATTCTGTAAGCAAATTAAAAGGTCAGGATTTATACCAAATCGGGCGCCCTTCCTCCTACACTCTCCTTCAAAGTACAAATCTTGCTTTCATTATACCATTTATTGATTTTTTTCTTGCATGCGCCCCCAAATATGGAGATTTTTTGTGATTTCCGCCTCGTTCTCGACATCTGTGATTTCTACTCAGAATTCTGGTCGATTGAGCCCTTAGAAGTGTGTAAATATACGTATATAAGGCACACACAACCTTCAAAACAATATAAAATACTTATCCTGCCCTCATAGCGTGCGATATCTCACACAAAATTGCCCTTTTCCTTCGCCCTCGGCCGTTGAACATTGATCATATTCATTTTGACAAAGATGAAGTCACTAGTCACTTTGTTCGCTACTTTGCTGCTAGTTTTCGTACTCCTCGTCATCACTACCCACGGGACTGACAAATCGCTAAGGTCCCCTTCAAGAGGCCTACAGGACTTTGCCTTTGGCGGTAATGACATCAGCGACAATGTCAACATTATCTTTGCTAACGGCAAGAAGAGCAAAAAGGGCAACAAGGGCAACAAGGGCAACAAGGGCAACAAGGGCAACAAGGGCAACAAGGGCAACAAGGGCAACAAGGGCAACAAGGGCAACAAGGGCAACAAGGGCAACAAGGGCAACAAGGGCAACAAGGGCAACAAGGGCAACAGCCCGACGCCTGCGCCCACTCCCGCGACTACTCCCCCTAGGCGTGCGCCCACTCCCGTGCCTACTCCTGTGTTTCCCTGCCTCGACGATCAAACCTTCAAACCGGCACTTGATGCCTGGTTTTTTAATCCTACCCTTGCGGCAAGGACATACGGCAACATCACGGACTGGTAAGTAGTTTGAAGAACGAGCAAGTAGAGAGGATGCAGATGGGGCTATGTGGTGGGCAGGCGGACAAAGTAGGACGGGAAAATGAAGCATCACGGGAGGATGAACACGCGAGCCCCAGTAACAACTAACCCTTATATTCTCCTCTCGGCAATCCGCCCCCTGCGGACCCAAATTAAATCGCCCGCTGAGCAGGTGCACGAGGGATGTCACTGACATGTCAAGTGCATTCTCTGGCTGGTCTACATTCAACGAGGACATCAGCGGATGGGACGTCTCCAGTGTCAAAAACATGTATCGTATGTTCTTGTGAGTATTGAGATATGCTTTGGAGATGAGGTCTTTGTGGTTTGCGTGCTATCTTTGCTGCATTCTATTTTGAGTAATACACTCGCTTCTCATTCTAACATTCACACACGCACACGCCAATCTCATCTCGCACATCTCCACTCGGCCTTGAAATAAACGCAGTGGCGCTAGTGTCTTCAACCAGGATATTGGGAGTTGGAATGTCTCGAGTGTCACTGACATGTCTGATATGTTCTTGTGAGTATTTAGAGATGCTTTTGAGATGAGGTCTTCGTGGTTTGCGTGTTACCTTTGCTGCATCCTATTTTAAGTAATACATTCGCTTCTCATTCTAACATTCACACACGCACACGCAAATCTAATCTCGCACATTTCCACTCGGCATTGAATTCAACGCAGTCAGGCTTCTTCTTCTTCTTCTTCTGCCTTCAACCAGAATATTGGGAGTTGGGATGTCTCGAGTGTCACTGACATGTCTGATATGTTCTAGTGAGTATTGAGAGATGCTTTGGAGTGGAGGTCTTCGTGGTTTGCGTGCTATCTTTGCTGCATTTCATTTTAAGTAATACACTCGCTTCTCATTCTAACATTCACACACGCACACGCAAATCTAATCTCGCACATCACCACTCGGCATTGAATTCAATGCAGTCGCGCAGAAAACTTCAACCAGGATATTGGGAGTTGGAATGTCTCGAGTGTCACTAACATGGATAATATGTTCGTGTGAGTATTGAGAGATGCTTTGGAGATGAGGTCTTTGTGGTTTGCGTGATATCTTTGCTGCATCCTATTTTAAGCAATATACTCGCTTCTCATTCTAACATTCACACACGCACACGCAAATCTCATATTGCACATCACCACTCGGCATCAAATTAAACGCAGTGGCGCTTATGTCTTCAACCAGGATATTGGAAGGTGGGATGTCTCGAGTGTCACTACCATGTTTGGAATGTTCAAGTGAGTATTGAGAGATGCTTTGGAGATGAGGTCTTTGTGGTTTGCGTGCTATTTTGCGGCATTGTATTTCAAGTAATATACTCGCTTCTCATTCTAACATTCACACACGCACACGCAAATCTCATCTCGCACATCTTCACTCGGCCTTGAATCAAACGCAGTAACGTTTATGTCTTCAACCAGGATATTGGGAGTTGGAATGTCTCGAGTGTCACTTACATGAAACAAATGTTCGCGTGAGTATTGAGAGATGCTTTGGAGATGAGGTCTTCATGGTTTGCGTGTTATATTTGCTGCATTCTATTTTAAGTAATACATTCGCTTCTCATTCTAACATTCACACACGCACACGCAAATCTCATCTCGCACATCTCCACTCGGCATCAAATTAAACGCAGTCAGGCATTTGACTTCAACCAGGATATTGGGAGTTGGGATGTCTCGAGTGTCACTGACATGTCTGGTATGTTCGCGTGAGTATTTAGAGATGCTTTGGAGATGAGGTCGTTGTGGTTTGCGTGTTATCTTTGCTGCATTCTATTTTAAGTAATACATTCGCTTCTCATTCTAACATTCACACACGCAAACGCAAATCTCATCTCGCACATCTCCACTCGGCCTTAAATTAAACGCAGTAATGCAGCTGTCTTCAACCAGGATATTGGGAGTTGGGATGTCTCGAGTGTCACTGACATGCAGTATATGTTCAATTACGCAAGTGCCTTTGACAAGAACGTCACAGGCTGGAACGTCTGCAAAGTCCTAACCTATCCTCCTATCCTCCCGGATCCGGATGGCAATTTTGCTTTCATGTTCGACAACTCCGGCCAACCAGGAACTAATCTGGTACCCCCCGCAAACGGACAGTGCATAGCTTGCCCTGCCAATTCCACCTCTGGCTCCGGAGAGTACGTAGAGGGCCAAAACCCTTGCACTTCAGAGTAGGCGGACATATCGGACGAGGACACATCAGACGAGGACGCATCGGACGAGGAGTAAGGGGGGCAAGGGCAAGGGCAAGGGCAGGGACAGAGACAGGGACAGGGACAGGGACAGGGACAGTTATTCTGGAATTTCTGTAACTCTAAAGTCACCGTTTAACGGCATGCAAAAGGGTCCCAACAAATTTACGAACCAACGATTTCTTTTTCTCTTTACGAACAAACGTTTTCTTTTTTGGAGGCTCCAAAAACCTCAAACCATTTATTTGGGGGTTAGGGTTAGAGAGAGATGGAGCGCCATTTGGAATGATATGTGACAGATTTTTCGTAGGATTATTTTCGGCGTCGGGACGTCTCAAATGACAAAGCTGTGCAAAAAAGAGATGAATGGGACCAATTAGTTCAACACATGTTTATCTACTTCACTCTTTTTGGGGGGGGGGAGGGGGGGGGGGGCTACTAAGTCAGAGATTAGGGTTGCGCTCTTTTTAAACATTGCGGGTGGGGAAAATTTAGAGGATTCCCCAAATAATTGAACATTGAGAAAGAACAAGATGTTGAAGGAACAGATTTTGGTGGGAAGTGCGATTGTCAGATTTTTAGTAAGTCAGGTCAGTATTTATACCAATATCGGGCGCCTTTACTCCTAGGCTCTCCTCAAAAACTCAAATCTTGCTATCATTATACCATTTATTGACTTCTTTCTCGCATACGCCCCCAAATATGGTGAAAATTGACCCCTCATGCTTATGACTTGTCGACCTATTGTTTTCTGTGCGATTATTTGGCCATCAGAGGGGTATATCAATATATGTACTGTCGATATGGGGACAAACGTATTAGTTAGTATCGCTGAAAGGGCACTTTCACCTCCTAGACGTCACAAAGAGGATATATTGGACACTTTTCCTCGGGGCCCAATAAGAAGCCGCCTGTCATAAGTTATTATCATTGGTAATGGCACTTTTAACCTCCTAGACGTCACAAAGAGGATATATTGGACACTTTTCTTCGGACACAAAACAAACAAACAAAGAAGCCTCCTGTCAGACTTAATTCTAACTCTCTCCAATCGAATCGCTCCGCAGCAATATAACATGAAGATACTAGTTATTACTTTCCTCTTCGTCCTCCTGGTTTACACCACTTTCGCGGAAGATTCTTGTGAGGAAACAACCAGCCCGATCTCTAGCACGAGAACCACAAGGACGAAGCTTTGCTCTGTTATCCAAAACAAACTGATCTCAGCGAACAACCAGGACGACGCAGCTGAGTTCAACAAAGTCTTTAACAGGAACTGCGGCCCCGGCACTGCTACCTCGCAGTGGGGTTACTTCCCCGGCAACTGCACGTGCACGTGTGCCATGGACTTCACTGGGCCCACTGACAACCCGACGCCTGCACCCACTCCCGTCCCTACTCCTACTCCCACGCCTGCACCCACTCCGGCCTCTTGTTTGACTCGGTTGACAAGATTCATAGTACCAAGGGCCCAAGGACGAAGCTTTGCTCTGTTATCGAAAGCAAACTTGTCAACGCGATTGTTTCTGACGACGAAGCTACTTTCAACAGAGTCAAAAAGAGGAACTGCGGCCCCGGCCCTGCTAACTGGCAGTGGGGTTACTTCCCCGGCAACTGCACGTGCACGTGCGCCAAGGAATTCTGCCTCGACGATAGTAGCTTCCCAACGGCACTTGATCTCTGGTTTACTAATCAACCCCTTGCGATAAGCACATACGGCAACATCGCGAACTGGTAAGTAGTTGGAAATACTAGCGAGTACAGAGGATGCAGAGGGGACTATGTGGTGGGCAGGCGAACAAAGTTGGACGGGACAATGAAGCATCACGGGAAGATGAACACGCAAGCCCCAGTAACAACTAACCCTTATATTCTCCTCTCGGCAATCCGCCCCCTGCGGACCAAAATCAAATCGCCGGCTGAGCAGGTGCACGAGGGATGTCACTGACATGTCAAGTGCATTCTCTGGTCAATCTACATTCAACGAGGACATCAGCGGATGGGATGTCTCGAGTGTCACTGACATGGGGTATATGTTCCGGTGAGTATTGAGTGATGCTTTGGAGACGAGGTCTTTGTGGTTTGCGTGCTATATTTGCTGCATTCTATATTGAGTATTACACTCGCTTCTCATTCTAACATTCACACACGCACTCGCAAATCTCATCTCGCACATCTCCACTCGGCATTGAATTCAACGCAGTGACGCTTATGACTTCAACCAGGATATTGGGAGTTGGGATGTCTCGAGTGTCACTGACATGAGGTATATGTTCCGGTGAGTATTGAGAGATGCTTTGGAGATGAGATCTTCGTGGTTTGCGTGCTATCTTTGCTGCATTCTATTTTAAGTGATACACTCGCTTCTCATTCTAACATTCACACACGCACACACACAAATCTCACCTCGCGCATCTCCACTCGGCATTGAATTAAACGCAGTCAGGCAGTTGTCTTCAACCAGGATATTGGGAGTTGGGATGTCTCGAGTGTCACTAACATGGATAATATGTTCATGTGAGTATTGAGTGTTGCTTTGGAGATGTGGTCTTTGTGGTTTGCGTGTTATCTATGCGGCATTCTATATTAAACAATATACTCGCTTCTCATTCTAACATTCACACATGCACACGCAAATCTCATCTCGCACATCTCCACTCGGCATTGAATCAAACGCAGTTCCGCTCAAGCCTTCAACAAGACTATTGGGAGCTGGGATGTCTCGAGTGTCACTGATATGAAGTATATGTTCCGGTGAGTATTGAGAGATGCTTTAAAGATGAGGTCTTTGTGGTTTGCGTGATATCTTTGCTGCATCCTATTTTAAGCAATATACTCGCTTCTCATTCTAACATACACTCACACATTCACACGCAAATCTCTTCTCGCACATTTCAACTCGGCCTTAAATTGAACGCAGTTTCGCTTATGACTTCAACCAGGATATTGGGAGTTGGGATGTCTCGAGTGTCACTGACATGAAGTATATGTTCAGGTGAGTATTGAGAGATGCTTTGGAGATGAGGTCTTCGTGGATTGCGTGCTATCTTTGCTGCATTTCTAATTTAAGTAATATACTCGCTTCTCATTCTAACATTCACACACGCAAATCTCATCTCGCACATCTCCACTCGGCATTGAATTCAACGCAGTTACGCGAAGGCCTTCAACCAGAATATTGGGAGTTGGAATGTCTCGAGTGTCACTGACATGTCTGATATGTTCTAGTGAGTATTGAGAGATGCTTCGGAGATGAGGTCTTCGTGGTTTGCGTGTTGTTTTTGTTGTATTCTATATTAAGTAATACACTCGCTTCTCATTCTAACATTCACACACGCACACGCAAATCTCATCTCGCACATCACCACTCGGCATTGAATTAAACGCAGTTTGGCAGTTGTCTTCAACCAGAATATTGGGAGTTGGAATGTCTCCAGTGTCACTGACATGCCTTATATGTTCACGTGAGTATTGAGAGATGCTTTGGAGATGAGGTCTTCATGGTTTGCGTGTTATCTTTGTGGCATTCTATATTAAGTAATACACTCGCTTCTCATTCTAACATTTACACACGCACACGCAAATCTCATCTCGCACATCTCCTCTCGGCATTGGATTCAACGCAGTAAGGCATATGTCTTCAACCAGGATATTGGTAGTTGGAATGTCTCGAGTGTCACTAACATGAGGGGTATGTTCAGGTGAGTATTGAGAGATGCTTTTGAGATGAGGTCTTCGTGGATTGCGTGTTGTTTTTGTTGTATTCTATATTAAGTAATACACTCGCTTCTCATTCTAACATTCACACACGCACACGCAAATCTAATCTCGCACATTTCCACTCGGCATTAAATTAAACGCAGTCAGGCATTTGACTTCAACCAGGATATTGGGAGTTGGGATGTCTCGAGTGTCACTAACATGGCATATATGTTCTTGTGAGTATTGAGAGATGCTTTGGAGATGAGGACTTTGTGGTTTGCGTGTTATGTTTGCTGCATTCTATTTTAAGTAATATACTCGCTTCTCATTCTAACATTCACACACGCAAACGCAAATCTCATCTCGCACATCTCCACTCGGCATTGAAATATACGCAGTAACGCTTATGTCTTCAACCAGAATATTGGGAGTTGGGATGTCTCGAGTGTCACTGACATGAAGCAAATGTTCGAGGGCGCAAGTGCCTTTAACAAGGACGTCACGGTCTGGAACATATGCGATGTCGGCAATTTTCAGAACATGTTCGCTAACTCCGGCCAATCAGGAACTAATCTGGAACCCCCCACTAACGGATTATGTATTGATTGCCCTGACGGTACCACCTCTGGCTCCGGACAGTACGTGCAGGGCCAAAACAATTGCACCACAATCTAAGTTCCCCAACTACCTCGCCACCAACATTAATGAATGAGAGGGAAATTGGGTGCCGGGACGCGGAAAGTAGGTCGTGCGGGACGGAAAGAGGTATGTTGAAACTCTGCCAGTCCGCCCACACGTAAAAATTAGGAAAACACACAACGACGGGAAATGGGGGTGATTAGGAGGGTTTGATGTGATTAAGAGACTGACGCAATGACTGGAGTGAAAGTTGGGAGTTCTCTAATCACTGGTTTAAGTTGAGTAAGGGTTATCGTTTGTGATCAAACATGGTTATCAAACATTATTTTCAACCTTAACCCCCCATTCCTATCGTTCCAAGATCTCCCAAAAAATTGCCGAAAATTCAAACGTCACGTTAATTTGGTCAATCGTATGCTGTTTTTGAACGTATTGGACCTCTTGTTAAATTACGACGCTCATTTCGCTGGCGTTAGCAGCAATAAAATTGGGCTTTTTTAATGACCCCTTTATTTTGGGGTTTTGGGAAAGATTTGGGCATTATTGAAAAGAAAGCTGTATTATACTGTATTATAGGCTTTAGATACTTTTTACAACCGACCTAACTCTTCACAATACCAACAACGATACTACTACCTACACCATATCCAAACACATAGTATTTTAGAGCTTAAATTTGGTCCCCAACAAAACTACACGTCCAAATCCCTAACTTTCAATCTCCTCCTCTCCATCTAAACATTCACGCCATATCCTAGCTCAAGCGCTATCAGTACTACCACTTTCATCCTCCCCGAGATGCTCAGCTCAGCAGTGTACTCTGGCATAGAGAGCTTCAGTGACAACGATGAACTCACGGAGGTGACTTTTGCAAAGGGAGTGACGACGATTGGCGATGAGGCCTTCGTCTGTTGCTCCGCCCTCGCAGCCATCACAATCCCGGACGGGGTGACGAAGATTGGCCATTTCGCCTTCTCCAGATGCTCCTCCCTCGCAGCCATCACAATCCCGGACTCAGTGACGACGATTGGCTGTGGCGCCTTCAACGGATGCTCCTCCCTCGCAGCCATCATAATCCCGGACGGAGTGACAATGATTGGTGAATGCGCCTTCCTCGGATGCGCCTCTTTCACGGCCATTGCCATCCCGGACTCAGTGACGTCGATTGGCTATAACACCTTCTGCGGATGCTCCTCCCTCGCAGCCATCATAATCCCTGACAGAGTGAGGACGATTGGCGACTGGGCCTTCTGCAAATGCTCCTCCCTCACGGCCATCACAATCCCTGACGGAGTGACGACTATTGACGATTACGCCTTCAACGAGTGCTCCGCCCTCGCAGCCATCACAATCCCGGACGGAGTGACAACGATTGGCGATTACGCCTTCTACGGATGCACCGCCCTGACGAGACTCAGTTTATCTCCTGCCGTCTCCATCGGTGAGGGCTGCTTCTTGAACTGCACTGCCCTAATCTCTGCCGCTGCCGATCAAAATATGTCGACTGTTGAGGACCTTCTCCATTCTAGGTGGCACCGCATACTTGAACGCGTCACTGTTCTGTCCTGCCTCAAGGCACCCTGGAATGACGACTTGGAGAACCAGCCCGGATCGGATAAGCTGAAGTTGAAGCGCCTTGACGGAGATGAAGTGGTCGTGTTTCAGGGAACTGCGGCACGCAAGAGGCTCCCGAAGGATATGTGGAGGGTTATTCTGGAATTTGTGTAACTCTAAAGAAACCGTTGAACGGCATGCAGAAAGGGTTCCCAAATATTTACGAACAAACGTTTTCTTTTTTGGAGGCTCCAAAACCCTCAAACCATTTTGAGAATTGTTCAATTTTGAGAAAGATTGGGCATCATTGCAAGAAAGCTGTATTAAGGCTTTATTATAGGCTTTAGATACTCTTTACAACCGACCTAACTCTTCACAATACAAACACAACGATACTACTACCTACATCATATTCAAACACATTGTAGTTTTAGCTTAAATTTGGTCCCCAACAAAACTACACGTCCAAACCCCACCTTTCAATCTCCTTCCTCCTCTCAATCTAAGCATTCACGCCATATCTTAGCCCGAGCGCTATCAGTACTACCACTTTCATCCTCCCCGAGATGCCCAGCTCAGCAGTGTACTCTGGCATAGAGACATTCCGTGATGATCATGAACTCACAGAGGTGACTTTTGCAAAGGGAGTGACTACGATTGGCAATGACGCCTTCTATGGATGCTCCTCCCTCGCAACCATCACCATCCCAGATGGAGTAACGACGATTGGCGAGGGCGCCTTTGCAAATTGCTCCTCCCTCACAGCCATCACCATCCCGGACTCAGTGACGGAGATTGACGAGGGCGCCTTCGCGGGATGCTCCTCCCTCAAGGCCATCACAATCCCGGACTCAGTGATGTCAATTGGCACTGGCACCTTCTACGGATGCTCGTCCCTCGCAGCCATCACAATCCCGGACTCTGTGACATCGATTGGCTATAACGCCTTCCACGGATGCTCCTCCCTCGCAGCCATCAAAATCCCGGAGGGAGTGACGACGATTGGCGATTACGCCTTCAGGGAATGCTCCTCCCTCGCAGCCATCACAATCCCAGACAGAGTGACGGATATTGGCGAGGGCACCTTCAAGGAATGCTCCGCCCTCGCAACCATCACAATCCCAGACGGAGTGACGACAATTGACGTTGGCGCCTTCTACCGATGCTCCTCCCTCACGGCCATCACCATCCCAGTTGGAGTGACGACGATTGGCTATCATGCCTTCAACGGATGCTCCTCCCTTGCGGCCATCACAATCCCGGACGGAGTGACGACGATTGGCAAGGGCGCCTTCAATGGATGCTCCTCTCTCACGGCCATCACAATCCCGGACGGAGTGACGATGATTGGCAATTACGCCTTCTACGAATGCTCCTCCCTCGCAGCCATCACAATCCCGGAAGGAGTGACAACGATTGGCGTTGGCGCCTTTGAAGGATGCTCCTCCCTCACAGTTATCATAATCCCGGACGGAGTGACGTCGGTTGGCGATAAGAACTTCCACGCATGCTCCTCCCTCGCAGCCATCTCAATCCCGGAAGGAGTGACTAAGATTGGCAATTTCGCCTTCGCAGGATGCTCCTCCCTCGCATCCATCACAATCCCGGACTCTGTGACTACGATTGGCGATTACGCCTTCGCAGGATGCTCCTCCCCCGCAGCCATCACAATCCCGGACGGAGTAACGACGATTGGCAATCATGCCTTCAGGGAATGCTCCTCCCTCGCAGCCATCACAATCCCGGACCCAGTGACAACGATTGGCCATTTCGCCTTCCTGGAATGCTCCTCCCTTGCAGCCATCACAATCCCAGACGGAGTGACGACGATTGCCGAGGGCGCCTTCGCAGGATGCTCCTCCCTCGCAGCCATCACAATCCCGGAAGGAGTGAGGACGATTGGCGAAAACGCCTTCGGAGGATGCTCCTCCCTCGCAGCCATCACAATCCCAGATGGAGTGTCGACGATTTCCGAGGGCGCCTTTTGCGGATGCTCCTCCCTCGCGGCCATCACAATCCTGGAAGGAGTGACGACGATTGGCGCTGGCGCCTTCGCAGGATGCTCCTCCCTCGCAGCCATCACAATCCCGGACTCAGTGATGTCGATTGGCGATAATGCCTTCTACGAATGCTCCTCCCTCGCAGCCATCACAATCCCGGACTCTGTGACAACGATTGGCTGTGGCGCCTTCTCTCTATGCTCCTCACTCGCAGCCATCACAATCCCGGACTCAGTGACGACGATTGGCTGTGGCGCCTTCGCGAGTTGCTCCTCCCTCGTAGCCATCACAATCCCGGAAGGAGTGACGACGATTGGCGAACACGCCTTCGAAGGATGCTCCTCCCTCGCAGCCATCACAATCCCAGACTCTGTGACAACGATTGGCGATCATGCCTTCTTCAGATGCTCCTCCCTCACGGCCATCACCATCCCGGACGGAGTGACAATGATTGGCAAATGCACCTTCTACGGATGCTCCTCCCTCACGGCCACCACGATCCCGGACGGATTGACGACAATTGGCGAGGGCGCCTTCTTCGAATGCCCCTCCCTCGCAGCCATCACAATCCCGGACTCAGTGACGACGATTGGCTGTGGCGCCTTCAACGGATGCTCCTCCCTCGCAGCCATCACCATCCCGGACTCAGTGTCGTCGATTGGCGATGCCACCTTCAGGCAATGCTCTTCCCTCGCAGCCATCACCATCCCGGACTCAGTGACGACGATAGGCGATGGCGCCTTCTACGGATGCTCCTCCCTGACCAAACTATTTCTATCTCCTGCCGTCTCCATCGGTAAAAACTGCTTCTTACACTGCACCGTCCTAATCTCTGCCGCTGCCGATCAAAATATGTCGACTGTCGAGGACCTCCTCAATTCTAGGTGGCACCGCATACTTGAACGCGTCGCCGTTCTGTCGTGCCTGGAGACACCCTGGAATGACGACTTGGAGAACCAGCCCGGATCGGATAATGACGGAGATGAAGTGGTCGCGTTTCAGGGAACTGTGGCACGCAAGAGGCTCCCGAAGGCTATTTGGAGAGTTATTCTGGAATTTGTGTAACTCCTAAAGTCACCGTTGAGCGGCATGTAGGAGGGTCCCGAAATATTTACGAACAAACGTTTTCTTTTTCCATTTACAACAAAACAATGCGAATTTCGGGCGCCAACTTATGTTCATTATAACCAACCTAAGCCCCCCCCCCTTCTTTCATTCCTCTCTCTAGGAGTTGCAAGAGCACAGGAAAATCCCCAATTGGGTTGATTGCCGGCCTCAGCTTCTTCGCCGCCCCGGTGGCTTCTGTCGAGTCCATCCCGCACAAGTACATCAAGCTCGCGATCCCCGCTGTGCCCGCCCTGTGCGCCCCGGCGAGGCAGTGGATGAGGACGGAATTGCCGGAACCCAGCTCTGCATCCAAGAATTCGAAGAGGGGGACGAAGAAGTTGTGGACCTCGCTTGGGTCACGGTTGACATGACTCCTCCAACGACCAATCGGAAATGTAAGGTACTTGAACTCAGGGTTGCTTTCGTGATGACGTGAACCGTCACCGTCCTGGCGAGGGGGTGGGATGGGGATAATAGGGTGAGGATATCGCACGGCCGCCATCAAATTCCCACCTCAAACAACGAAAACAGGTCGACGGTCTCCCCAAAGCTGAACATATCCTTGCCTTTCATTGCGTGTAAAGTAATCGCCTTGATAATGCCTCACCTGGCAGAACACAATCCTCCTGCATCCCTCCTCCCCCAACCCGCCCAGAATCTGAATGCTCTTCGCCGCCTGTGCGTTCCCCACGTGAAGCTCCGCCCCAGTTTCCGGGTGCTTGTACAAAACGTTCGTGGGAGCGTAGCGTTCAGGGGCCAACCCGGAGCCCAAGTTCACCCTGGAGAGGAGCAAACGACCCTCCTCAGCGTAGTCTACCGCCTTGGGGTTGAGACCGGTATCGAGGGGGATGCGAGGCATGATTGTGGGAGGGCGTGCGAGAGGAAGCGCAGAATGTGTTGTGTGTGGATCTCAAGGTTTCCTTTGAAATCGACAAGTCTTGGTTGTCAGTTTTTGACGTTAATATGTATTATTTGAGGGGAGCAATAGAATGAAAATTTGTTTTTAAGGCGACATAGGTGGAATAAACGGCGCAATAACGACGAGTTCAACAAAGGGGCAACTTTTTTGTAATAGAAAAAAAGACCAAATAAAAAAGGTGTGAAATATTACGACGACACGCAGTCTTTTGTATGATTCATTTGAAGATGACGATTACGGCAATAACAAGAGGTTTAAACAAGGGTAGATTGAAGCTGATTACAGCGTTTAGTCACAAAATCAAGGGGCGATGTCGGGAAAGTCCTCATTTTCTCCTCATATATACCATTGTGTATCAAAGAAAATAGACAACCTTTATGTATATGTAATGCAATATCTCACCGTATTCCCCCATATCCCCACAAACACAGCTACACCGCCCATAACTCACCACATCCTGTAACTTTGATTCCTCCATAGAACAACATGCCCCACCATTTCCTCGCGGCGCTTCTTCCCATCCTCCTACTTTCCACTTTCGCAACCACACACGCCTTCACGTTCGTCCCTTCTCCCCACCTCTCCATCTCATTCAGAAAAACCAGTGCCCTTTCAAGTGAGAACTTTGAGCAGGAGACCCCCGCCGCCACTAAAGCTCGTATCGACGGTCTCGTAAAGAGCAACCCCGTGCTCCTCTTCATGAAGGGCAACAAGATGTTCCCCCAGTGCGGCTTCAGCAACACTGCCGTCCAGATCCTCACAACTTACGGGATCGATTTCGAGACCGTCGACGTCCTCGCGGACGAGGCAGTGAGGACGGGGGTTAAGGACTACAGCCAGTGGCCGACTATACCACAGCTGTATGTGGCGGGGGAGTTCGTGGGGGGGTGCGATATCATGATTGAGGAATATCAGAACGGGAATTTGGCAGAGATGATTGAGAAGGCCAAGGCTGACATGATGTGAAGGGAGCGACGAGCGGGCGACGAGCGAAGCGAGTCGCGGAAGGGATTTGCGGCGACGAGATGATGCCTTGCGCTCCTCTGATGCCTTGCGCTCCTCTGATGCCTTGCGCTCCTCTGATGCCTTGCGCTCTTGTGACGTGAGTGTAATAATTCTTACTATTCGCAAATAATTTTAATTTTCATTTCATTCTGTCTGTTACAACTGGTAGGGTGCGAGAGGTGATAGGCAGCGCCAGCTAACGCAAAAACTCCTTCCTAGATATTCGCAAACAATTTTTATTTGTCATTCTGTCTGTTACACTCTAACCTCGTGGAACCTCAGCTCCCCGTAGTCCTTCTTCACCCCTCCCTCCTCCCCAACGGTTTTCCCCGCGACCCTCATCCCGTAAACGATTGCCTCCTCTAGCGTCCCCTTGCTGTCCTTCCTCTCCAAGTTGATAGTCGTGTCCATTGTGTGCAGCCCGTTCCTGGCGTAGAGGTTGGTTATGAATCCCCCCAGGAAGCTGTCCCCCGCGGCCGTGGAGTTGACGACGTCGGAAACGAAGGGGGGGGGGAAGCTCTCGGACCCGTCCTTCGTTATCGCTAGGACCCCTTTCTCCCCCTTTGTCACGAGAATCATGGCGGCTTCAGCCATTTCCCCAAGGAGCATATCCGCGACACCCTCGACCTCATCGTCACCCCCCAAGCCGACGTCGTAACCCAGCGCCTTCCCCATCTCTATGACCTCTGCCCCATTGGGTGTCATTACATTGACCCTCTTCAACAACCCCGCCTTTGCAATGACCCCAGCCTTTGAGTAGCTGGTGGGCTCGAATACGACCATCGTCTCATCCCCCACCCTCGAAAGCGCCTTTCTCAGCCTCCCCACCGTCGGGTTCGCGTCGAACACAAAGTACTCCGCCTTTTGGCGACGAGCGAAGAGAGGGTGACGAGCGAAGCGAGTCCCGGAAGGGGTTATTGGGGTGCGTTTGTGGGGAGTGTGGTTGTTAGATTTGTGGGGAGTGGGGTGGTTTGCGCGTCTCGCTCGTGTCCTTGCTCTTAGCATATTTCCCCCCCCATCTTTCACCATTCCTCACCTTCTCCAGTTCCCTTCTCCCCGGCACAGGTATATCCCTCAGCACCCCCATATCAGCCACCGCCGTGTGTAGGTCGCTCCTCTCGTCTAGGACTGCCAGGTAGCTCGCGGTCTTCCTGCTCGCCATTACGTCAACCATGGCAACCTTGCACCCGTAAAGTTTGTCTAAGTCGTCCTTCATCTTCGCCCCCCTATCGTCTTCACCCACGGCGCTGTAGAAGGTAACGCAGGGTAGAAGGGAGGGGGGGAGGAGACGGCCCATTGTCTCGACGACGTTACGGGCGACACCGCCGTAGGTTTCAGTCATTGTTCCGATGTTTGAGGTGAGGAGGATGAGGGGGGTTGAGGGTTTTGCGACAACGTCGATTACTGCGCCACCCATAACGACGATTGGGGGGGGGGTAGAGGGGGGGGAGGAGGAGGGGGAGGGGGGGAGGTTGGAGGGGGAGGAGTCGGCGACTTCTATATCATCATCATCATCATCATCATCATCATCATCATCATCATCATCAAAATCTGAGGGGTAGTTAACGAAGTGATTCTTTTTTCCCAGGGTTTCCATTTCCTCCATTTCAATCTGCCGGCGTTTGTATGGGGGTGGGGGTGGGGGGTAGGGGTGGGGGGTTATGAGTTGTGTATGTGGGGGGGGGTGTATGAAACGTGTGAATGCGACCCCTCCCCCTCCTCCCCCTCTCTCCCCTCCTCACCTCTCTAACCGCTTTCGCAACCCCCGCCCCCACCCTTGCGTTGTTCTCAACAAGTTTAATATTGCTCTCCAGACTTTCCCCACCCGTAAGCTCCGCGACTCTCCCTAGCATATACGGTGTAATATCCTTCCCTACCACCCCCTTTTCAGACACCTCTTGGACGGCGATTTCGATGGCGGAATCAACACCTGGTAGAGGGTGGGGGTTGGGGCAGGCGAGGAGGAAACCGGAGGGGATATTTAACTTCTTGTTGTTGTGGATGGCTTGGGCGACGGAGGTGTAGCTGTTGAATGTTAGAGGGGACTTGCAACCACTGTTAGGGGAGAAGAACGCAGGGAACTAAGAAAGGGTGGGGGGGGGGGGGGGTTAGTTGTGGATAACCCTAACAGAGGATTTTTGAGGAGGGTTTCCTAAGTGGGCTCGTTGTCATCACTTTCGCTCCTCCCCGCCAACTCTCACCTCGTCCGACTGGAACACTCCCACCGTAACCCCCTGTGTCTCCAGGAACTCCAGCGTCCTCGGTACGTCAAGTATAGACTTAACCCCCGCGCTGAAAACCGCGCACCGAGTACGCCCCAGCTCTATAAGGTCGGCGGAGACGTCCATGGATGATGAGAAGTCACGGTGCACACCACCTGTTCCACCGGTTACGAAGAACTCAAGACCGCATGAACGAGCTAGATGCATCGTTGACGCAACCGTGGTGCTCCCCCATTTAGTTTCTGCCGCCGTCCCCTTGGAGGTCTTTGACATAATGTATCCGAGTTCCCTTGTTGTAACCTTGGTTGCCCTACCCTCCTCCCCGCTTCTCGCTAAGTCCTCAAGCTCTGAGGGGGATAGGCCGACTTTTACAAGCCCGTTTTTAACGGCGATTGTAGCGGGTACGCAAGAGGAGGAACGGATTATTGACTCGACGGAGGAGGCGGTTGAGAGGTTCTGAGGGTAAGGCATACCGTGGGATACTATTGTCGACTCTAGCGCTGTGTTGGGGGGTGGGGTTAAAGAAGGGTTGGGGGGGGGTTGAGAAAGAGGTTGAGAAAGAGGTCTACTTCTGAGAGCGATCCTCTCCATTTGAAGCCCTCCGATGCCGAACAAACTTTATATATAGAGGACATGACTCTCGAGCAGTTTAGGAGGGCTGAAGTTCAGTTCTCCTACTGCTCCTGGTATCTGATCACTTCTCTCTTGTCACCTCCCTTCCTGTTCTCCTCCTCCCTTCTCCAATATTGCGAGACAGCATCGATGCATCGATGCTCTCCTCAATGACGTTGTTGCTCTATGCAAGTCCACCGACACACACATCGCATTTGAGTTCAAGGGCTCTGGCTTCACTCACCGATCACGGGCATATTGTTTTCATTTTGGATCAATTCAGAAGATAGATTATATATTGAGGATGGTAGGGATGAGTATCTAAATCTATTGTAGTAGTGTGAGTGTAATGACGTTGGTCTAATCCTGCTTAAAGAGATCATTTGAGGAGATTTTGGGGGCAGGAGGAAGGAGGAGGAAGACTCTAACTTCGCGAAATCGGAATGCTTTTTATATTTGAGTAGATTAAATGAAAGGTCTCGTTAACACGGTGCGGAGGATACGTTCAGATCTTAAAAAGGGGGAGGAAAAGAGGAGAAAATTGGGAAAGTTTGAAGTCCGAAAAGACCGAAGACCGAGAAAGACCGAGAAAAAACCAAAATCCAAAAGGAGGAGGGAGAGGGAGGGAGAGAGAGGGAGAGAGAGAGAAGAAAGAGGAGAGAGACGGGAATGAAGAGCAACAGAGAAGAACAGGGAGAGGATCCAGAATGGGAACCAGACAGGGACAGGGATTTCGATTGGAAGGCAATTTGTTGGAGGGAGTATCTCAATTTCTTTCACATTTACGTTCACGTTCCCTACAATTTATTACCCATAGTATAACTACTATATATACACTACCATATATACGCAAATAACACGACAACACCCACAAACACAACCACAGCTAGGATTGAAACAATCAGAGAGAAAGAATCAGATCATAATACTTGATGTTTTGACTACAACTACAACACAACAACTACAACACAATGTCATCAATCATCTCATCACCACCCACATCACTCATCCTAACAACGTGGATGATTAACAACGCCTCAGTAACACTCTTAAACAAAGCAGCCTTCCAAACCGTATCCTTCAATTATCCCTTCTTCCTCACAGCCATGCACATGCTCTTCAACACAATAGGCTCCTACGCAATAAGCTCCCAAGCAAGATCCGTCAGCCCCCCGACGCACAGCAAGCTCAAGGCACCCTGCACCCTCCCCTCCTCCCGCCTCCTCCTCCCCCCCCTCAGTCTCCGTCGTCTCCTCCCCTCCACCCCTCTCCCATCCCTCCTATACTCCTTCCTCTTCACCCTAAACGTAGCCGTCGGTAACCTCTCCCTCTCCCTCGTCCCAGTATCCTTCAACCAAACCCTCCGTTCCCTCGCGCCCATAATAACAATGTTCCTACAAAGCGTTTTCCTATCATCACAAATCTCAACACTCCGCGCTATCGCAGTCATACCCGTTGCAGTCGGGGTCGCCATGGCATGCTACCCAGATGGTTCTACCGAGCGAATAATAACCCCCCTAGGTATGGCGGTAACGTCAACCTGCGTAATCCTGGCGGCTTTGAAATCCGTCTTCTCAAACTCGTTATTAAAAGGTTCCAAAAACACCAAGGGACAATCACCCCTCTCCGTACTACGTTCCATGGCTCCCCTAGCACTCCTACAGTGTCTAACCCTAAGTTTGATAAGCGGGGAGTTAAAATCCATGTACCACGACCCGTCACTTTTAAAATGGAGAGTTTGGGGAGTAGTGTGTTTGGGTAGTGTGCTGAGTTTCACGTTGAACTTAACCTCCCTATCTGCGAACCGCGCGACTAGTCCTTTGACTGTTTGTGTAGCTGCTAACGCTAAACAGGCGTTTATGATAATAGTTAGTGATAGAGTTTTTGGGGGAGGTATGAAAGGATGGAGGGGGGGTGGGGTTTGGATTACGTTAATTGGGGGAGCGGGGTATAGCTGGGTTAGCGTTAAGGAGGAACAGAGAAGAAGGAGGGGGGGAGATAAATAAGTTAGCAGAAGAGCTTGCTTTGTATGGGGGCGATGAAAAGGGGGGGAAGGGGTGTAGGGGGTGAACGTGAGAGAGGAACAGAGAAGGAGGGGGGGAGATAGATAAGTTAGCACAGAGCTAGCTTTGTATGGGGGCGATGAAAAGGGGGGGAAGGGGTGTAGGGGGTGAACGTGAGGGAGGAACAGAGAAGGAGGGAGGGAGATAAATAGAGCAAAGAGTTTGTATGTTATTTGGGACTTTTTTAACACTGCAGAAAGGGAATTAACGGCGTCGCAATTTAAGTATAGGATTAAACGTTAACGGTTGGACGGCTGGAAACTATCTCATTTTTCTTGCCCCCTCACCCCCCACCACCTCCAACTCCTTCAAGGCCTCATTCATTTTATTTTTTTGGGACACAGACGGCAAGAGACGTCACGCCCATCTTCTCACAGCACCCCACAAGCCCCATTACCCACCGGGGTAGAGAATTCCGACGGTTTCGAACCCCAGAGGTCCATATCCACAAATAGCCCCGACTGTGAGGAGGTCGCATTGGGAAGAATTTTGAGGACACTTGAACCTCAGGTGAGCGAAAGACGGACGGCGAGGAACGAGTCTGGGAAATACCAAGCAATCGTAAGTTCATATCTATACCTAGAACCGAAGTATACAAAATCCCACAAGCATCCAGCAGGCCTGCTGGCGAGGAGGATGGGAGAGTGTTTTTTTCATGTTTTTAACGACTAATGTCGCGCAATCGCAAATCAATCCCAACGTCTAACCACGCCCTACTTCCGCCTACCCGTAAATTTCGCGCACTTGCAGGCACGAAAATCCTCCCAACCCCAACAAAGCACCTCCAGAGGAGTCCTAGCAACCTTAATCAACTTCGCGGCAAGGCTCATCCTGCTCGATTGAATTAATACATCTAGTCAACCGATTTGTACGTGTAGACCGACCCGCCACACCTCCACGTGTCAGCACCAATACCTTACCTGCAAGGCCTGTCGGTGACTTCCTCCCGTTGAGTACTCTCAATCACCACCGCGGCAAGGCTCCTCCAGCTTGATTGCATAAACACATCTAGTCGACCGATTTGTGCGTGTAGACCGACCCGTCACACCTCCACGCGTCAGCGCAAGCACCTTACCTGCAAGGCCTGTCGGTGACTTCCTCCCGTTGAGTACCCTCAATCACCATCGCAGCAAGGTTCCTACTGCTCGATTGTATTAATATATCTAGTCGACCGATTTGTGCGTGTAGACCGACACGTCACACCTCCACGTGTCAGCGCAAGCACCTTACCTGCAAGGCCTGTCGGTGACATCCTTCCGTTGAGTACCCTCAATCACCACCGCGGCAAGGCTCCTTCTGCTCGATTGCATAAATACATCTAGTCGATCGATTTGTGCGTGTAAACCGACCCGTAACACCTCCACGCGTCAGCACCAATACCTTTCCTGCAAGGCCTGTTGGTGACTTCCTCCCGTTGAGTACCCTCAATCACCACCGGGCAACGTTTCTCCTGCTTGAGCGCATTTATATACCGACACGACCGATACGTACGTATATATCGACCCGCGGTGCTTCTACGCACCTGCATTACTTGCTTGCTTGCAAGGCCTTCTTGGTGACTCTCCACCTCAGAGCAGTTCCGGTGCCCTCTATCACCACCGCGGCAAGGCTCCTCCCGCTGGAGCGCGTATATTTATCGACACCACCGATACGTACGTGTTTATCGACCCGCTGCGCTTCTGCGTGTGAGCACCACCACCCTACCTGCAAGGCTTTCTCGGTGTCTCTCTACCTCAGAGCAGTTCCGGTGCCCTCTATCACCACCGCGTCGAGGCTCCTCCTGCGCGAGCTTGTAAATACACACCGACGACAGCTTCATTTATAGATACCGACCCGTAACGCTTCTGCGTGCCAGCACCTCCTGCTTGAGCACGTTAAATACCTCAGGTTCAAGAGCAACATTTCCATTGCCGTACACCATCCCCTCTATCCAAGGTAAGAACTCATAGCCCTCAGGGAGTAAATCATCTCTGTCCTTATCGCCGCATAATTACTCACACTCACGAAACTCCACTCATTCGCCCCTTCTCTCGCAATTCTATTACGCATGCATCAATTTCAGCGCCCAGGACCTGTGACATGAAGCTGGTTAAGTTTGACGTTGGCCCGGCCGACGACTCCTCCGATCGAAGTTCCCCTGAGCCCATTCGCCCCGCCAACGACTCCTCCGATGGAAGTTCCCTGGAGCCCATTCGCCCCGTTTCCCCGGAGCCCATTCGCCCCCTTTTGGGTGCAACTGCGCTCGCTAAGAAGCCTCGTCGGACTAGGGTAAGCCCTCAGCAGCGCGCTAGGCGGGCCCGTAAAGCCCGCAACCATATTGACGTCGCAGCCCTGATGAACGTTGAGGACCGGGCCAAGAAGGAGGACGAGCACGATAAACTGAGGAGGGCGCTAGCCGATAGGGGCGTTGTAGAGGGCCTCCTCGACCTCTCCACAGGCGCAGACACCAAGAGGGTTCTCGTCGCGGAGGTCTTCCACGACGCCCCGGAGAAGGTGCTGGAATACTACCTTTCCGAATCAAAGGTCGGAATATTCAGGAGGACGATCATTGACGACTATGATGAGGAGGAGGACAACAGCCGACACTTGGTCGTGTATTGGCAGTACTATCAGGGAACACAGAACAAATTCGTCGAGGTGAGAACGGAGGGCATAAGCGACGACAGAATTATTGGCTGCAGGAGGAACGAAGTAGCAGTTGTCCGTAGATAATAAATCCTTTCCAACGAATCCTTCTGGACAAATCCTTTCTTCGACCAACCTCCCCCCCCGACTCTTCGCTCCACTAATCACAGTTCCTCCTCGACCTCAAAGTCTTGTCTACTAGCGACTCAAACACCCATACCATTGAAATCTACCCAGCCGAGCAAGACGAAATGAGGTGAGGACGGGCATGTGAAAAACAGCAAAATAGCACCGGGATCACAGCGTACGGAGCAACTGGTATAAGAGTCGATAATATGCTAACTCGAGCACTTCTGGGCGCCTTTCTATCCCTATTTATGCACATCTCAGCAAGGAAGCTAGCGAAAAGTTAGATAACATTGTGGAGTCTCTGGAAGTGACTAGGACACAGAGGTCGAAGATCATTGGCTCTATGAGGATCAGTGAGTTCGAGGTGAGAAAAGAGAGCAGAGGACCCACAACCCATTCCCAACCCTAACCCTCCCTAACACTGTCACGCAGTTCGGGCAATCAGCCATGACATTTGTCGGTGGCTTGGAGGCCGAAGAGATAATTGTCAACGGGAAGAAGCTGTCAGTACCTTTGAAGAAGAAGAAAGCGGGCAAGTCACCTTCCGTTGGAGTGAATAAGTTGGTTAGCATGGCTTCTGTTTTAGGTGAGCATTGCATACAAGGGAAAAAGAAGCACCCTGCCAACAAGAGGCTAACCCACAACCCCAACATTATTCCAGTTTTGCCCTATCCCCCCCAGTCCAGCCTTCTCGTAAACAAGGGGAACATGACCCACGTTTTCTCCGCCACCAAAAGGGTACTCTGCACCGAAGTCGAACATCAGTTCCACCAACCCGAGGTCATTGACGAGAGGAGAAGAAGAAACTTTGTAGAGAGTATCATACCCAATGTTTCTCCACTCACAGAGGAAGAGGAGCAGATGATTGAGGGGAAATCGAATCTTGTAGAGGAAACAAAAAATGCCAAGAGGTACAGTTCCATCAAGGACGAATGTGTCAAATTCATCTACACCAATAGAGATACAGGGGCAATTTTTGCACTTTCAGAGTGCACTGTCGATACCTCAGCGAGTTCCGTCCTTGCTAATATCACTGTTAATACCTATGATGCAGCCAGAATGCACAGAAGCAAGAACGGAAACCTTCCTAGGAAATTGTGGGAGGGAATCGATGGAACACGTTCCCAGCAGTACTCAGTCGTAAAGAAAATGCAATCCCCCATGGAGCCAATCCTTTTCGAAGAATGGCGGTGCTGGAAGAGGGTTGTTAACCCAAACACGACTGTCAGTTACATATTTGCCATCGCCCCCATGAGTGAGCACCACACTGAGCCAAGAAAGGTAGATGGGTTAGGGTTAAATAAAACCTTTGAGACAGCTGCATCCACCGGTGTCTACATTATCACTGAAGTGGCTCCCAGAGTCTGCAGTGTGCTCAGAGTCCAGCACGAAGACTTCAAAGGGAGCACTGTGCATAAGCTACCCACCCAGTTCCTCACACTCTTCGCCAAGAGGGAAAATCGGTGGGCTGACGAGCTCCAAAAGAAGTTCAGGAGAAACGGGAAGAAGGTGGACGCTGAGGTTAGGGCTGTACTCAAAAAGAGAATACAAGAGGGAACTGTGGAGCTCAAGGAGGACCAAAGGGAGGTCATTGAGGAGTTAGACACTCTATTTGGAGAGGAGCATCATGGATGGACGCAAACAGCTTCACCCTTCGAAGCAGTAAAGATTGAGATGAAACATAAGCAACAGGCTAAGGGGAAGAAGAGCATATTCTTAGGTCGTGCGGAGTGTACTGCAGATTGCACTGCAGAGGAAGCTGCTGCCTTTTTGTTTGATTACAACGGCAGAGAGAGAAAATCCCAGGGGTTGGATTCGGGAGAGGTGGCGAGGTTCACCCTTAGGGAGGCAGCTGCGACAGAGAGGCTCAACGAAGTGCAGGTAGCCGTCATCAAGCGATTTCCCTTCCCAGTTACTAATAGGGAGTTTGTAACAAGGATAATTTGGGAAAAAAATGAGAATGGCTGCATTCGAGTGGCTTGCTCTTCAGTAGACCCAGAGTTTGTAGTTGACTACGGAGTAGGGGTTGGTAGGAAAGTCAGAGCAACTACGAAGGCAATGTGGGTTCTCAAAAACGTAAAGACCATGTTTGGCGTGCCGCAGTGTAGTATCCAAATTGTACAGTACGTGGATGGTGGAGGCCACTTACCGATACAATTGACCGAGAAATTAACCCCAAAGCAGCTGAGGGTTATTAGTCTGCTGCGTGAGACATTCGACAAGTCTGAAGAAATTGACAGGGGAATGGTCAAAGAACTTGCCGACGTCATCAAGAATGAGCCCCAGGTTTACTCTCAGGAGGAGAAAGACACAATCAAGAAGGGGAAGGAATTCTACCTCAAGAGCAAGCACAGCCGAAAAAGCGAAAAATTAAAGAGTCCAGATAGCAGGGTCAAGATGAAATTGGTTCATATCAGTGGGGACAGCCATGGCATCGCTTTAGCATCAACTGTTCTTGATGCGAGTGTCGAGGAAAGTGCTGCAAAAGCATACATACACATTCAGAGCAGAACGTTGAAGCGACAAGCGAAGAGTAAGGGTATCTTCAATTTGAAGATTAAGCATCTGCACAAGCTATCCTATTTCTTCCAATACTCAAGGGACCTTGGCATCCCAGGCTTTGCCTACCGTGATATTAGATGCAGGAATATCCTGTTTAAGGGTGAGGATGGAAAGATTATGGTTGTTACTTCAAGTTGTTACGATTATGATAACGAGTTCCCAGCCAACCGTTCCCACGTCAAAACAAAAGTTTTGAATGTTTACACCTTTGAGCCACTGGATCCAATTGCAGGAGTGCCACAGACAAAGGCAACAAGCACAACTATCATGGACATCGGCACCACTGTCATCAATTCCATTGCAAAGAAATTGGCTATTGTGTTCATGTCACAATTCGTCGTCTTAAGACATTTCTTTGACAAAACTCAGGAGATAGATGCAGCCAAGAGACTTCTCATAGCAGAAAGAATGAAGAAGCTCAAGAGCAATGGTAGCTTGGCATTTGTTGACAGGTTCAAGGTTCGAAATGAGAAAGGAAAGAAGAAAGTAAAAGACTTTTCGACTGCCTCGGCACAGCTCAAGGTAGAAAAGAACGGAGTTGGCTGGGGCACAATGACTGTCAAGGTTCGAGCAGGGATCGAGGAAGCCGTTGCTTTCTTCTGGGACTTCAACAGCCAAGCAAATATCGACAACTGCGGAGACGTTGAACGAGTAATAGAAGCCACAAATTCAGAATGGGAATTTGTAACAAGGAGAAGGGTTTGGGTAGGGTCAGGAGATCAGAGGGAATTCTGGAATGTCATGAAGCTACACAAGGTCCAAGATGAAACCATAATAATTACAATGGAGGCACAGAAGCACTGGACTACCGCTGCAAGGAGAATGTTTAAGGCAACCCTGATAACTCTTGGTTCAAAGGTGGAGCCTGGAAAGAAAGACTCTGCAATTAGGTTTAGGAAAACCGGGCCAAAGGAGACAACTATCGATATTGTAACAGACATGGAGCTTGGCAATAGAGTGAGTTATAAAGCAACCAAAGCAACGCTGAGGGGAAACCTTGTAGAGTCAATTGAGTCTGCAATCTACTTCAATAACCTCCTCAAAAGTAGCCAGATCACCTCAGAGGACGGAATCATGATTGGGGAACAAGTAATGTTCAGAATAAAATGGAAAGAAACAAAGTTGTTCAACAACGCCACAAACTTGAAGAGCACTAATCAGCAAGTTATCAAGAGAGTGATCGAACAGAACCGAGCACTGAGAGAAATGGTGGAGCAGTACGGATTTGTGGAGGCTTTGCTTTGTGCAGTCATTGAAAACAACCTGTACTCGCTTGCTAAGGTAGAGACAAATGCAGAATGCTGTAAGGAAGTGGACGGTACAAACATTGGTAAATCACTTGCCATAAGCCTGGCTACCAATTTGACAGCACAAATCGGTGTTGACGAGTGGATCCACCAGTTTCAAGCCCTCAAGGATATTGAGGATGACTATCCATGGTTTCGCCCAATGCTGGAGACAATTGGGTACAAGCTGATGGGTGAAGTAAGGTGGGGCGTCAAGGCAAGGGTAATTGGTGGTGCAGTTGCAAGTATGCTTGACCAATTAACTGACATCTACGTGACTTACATGTTTTGGAGAGACAACCGAAAAGGGGGGCATTTCTTTGCCTCAATGGTCTCACTGATATTCTCCATTGGACTTCAATTGAGCTTCATTTTGGTTCAATATAGAAAACTAGGCTTGAAGAAGGTAATGTGGGAGTTGTTTCCGGTGCTGGTTGGGATCAGACCTGCTGTAGATGCTTATAGAGTTGCTACCGGGCAAGTCCATAATAATGGCGAGCTGACATCTATTTTAGAAGCGATGTCGATCTTCAAAGTGATCGAGCTGTTTGCAGAAGCTATCCCTGGAGTGATTATCCAGCTAATTGCAATAGCATCTATCAAATCCAATGACACAGTTGCTGCTACCAAGTGGGTGAGTATTGCCATTTCTGCACTATCAACAGGCTTCATTTCCGCGTCTATCAGCTATGACTATGACACGTCACCCCGAAACAGAGAAAGGGTTCCTGCATTCTACGGGAGTGTGCCTGCAAAAGCAAGCAAGCGCACAGCAGTCTTTGCCGCACACATGATCATGTCGAGTGGTACTTTATTGGTTAAATGCATGACCATTGTTCTTCTTCTATACACAGTGGGTGGCAGCTACATATGCATATATTTCGCTGCTGATTTAGGGTTATACCTGGCAGTAAAGCTTTTTCGTAATGACTTTTGGTATTGGCTACCCTCCGGTGGGTGGACTGAGATCTCGACTAGCATCACATGCAGAATCGTGATAAAAATTGTAACAGACTTTACCTCAATAGTTCACTTTCGACATCCGTACGAGATGGGCGGAATCTACTGGACGTTCAACTTCCTACTGTCTACAGCCAGCCTTCCAGTGACCAGAATATTATTCATCCAGGAGGGCGACATTCAAGAAGAGGCAACAAGAGCTGTGAGCATGACATACACTGCTACGGTGGTTTTGATCCCAACGACTCTTTTCTTCTTTTTCGTCTACCTCTGTTACATAGAGAAGGCCTACCTGTACACTTTTGTAAGCACAGAAACGGGAAAAGCATACACAATAAAACACATCAAGAAAATCCAGGAGGATGAGTTCAAGGCTATCATGACTTTCACTACCTCAAAGCATCATTGGATTTCGATCGAAGCAGAAGTAAAAAGCTGGGTTGAATCCAACTGGAGTGTTTGGCAAGAAGAAAACCATCTTGGTTCGAGGGCGCATTGCATTCAAAGATTCCTATTGAATATATACCTACTGATGATGCAAGAAAAGCGGAGAGCTTAAGGAGAGCAATAGAAAAGAAGTCGTCTGAAAAGGAAAGGGGGAAAACACTCATTTCATCACGGAATTCTAATATCGTGAAATTCATGAGTAGCAACTTGCAAACTTCTGTGACACCAATTTTGGTAGCCAGGGGGGGTAGCAATTTAAACAGCGAAAACAAAGACGAATCAAGTGAAGAAGATGGTTTGGCATGAGGCTGTCGAAAGCCTGTCTGCAACAGTTAACCAAGTTCCCTCGTTCCAAACAATTCAAGGTCATTCTGCTTGGGTGGTGGCGGCAGGGGGAAGAGGACGCCCCAGGGGGGGGTACAGGGAGAGGAGGCTGCAAGTGGGGAGGACACAAGGTGAAAGACAATGCGGGGGGAGGACGCAGGGAAAGGCGGCGGAGGGGCGGCAGAGGCAGGACTGAGGTAGGAAGCGAGGTAGAAAAGGCGGCGGGAAAGCTAAAGTAAGCAGTGTTTAGATAAGGATTGGGAGTAACTAAAGAGGCAGGAACATTTGTAAGACAAATTGATTTGATTTGGTCTATTAGTGACTAATAGATCACTTGCTTGTGTCATTGCTGTTAAATGCTTTGCTCAACCGTTGCATCGCTTTGTTCTAGGTTTCACTCTTTAGTAGTGTGTTATGATAAAGAGGTTTGTTGGATGTGGGGGTGGGAGACTGAGGGTAAGGGAAGGACGTGTGTGGGGAGAGTATTGTGTAGGCGAGAGAGAGGGGGAGGAGAGGGGAGGAGTGAGGTTGTTGGGGAGTCATGTTGTTGTTTTGCAAGTAGGTTCAGCGTTAAGAGAGTGTATTTTAGTTAATGGTTGGTATCAGGAGAGATGAAGGAGAAGGGATCAGGTAAGTTGGGAACAGGAAGCAGTGAAGGAGAGAGAGATGTGAAGAGGTAGGGAGAGGCAGTGCGAGAGAATGAAGTTGGGTGGTTTGGGATAAATAAAAGTGGGCAACTGTGTGAGTGTGTGAGAGAGAGAGGATTTGAGGGGAATGAGTAGCAGAGAGGAAGGTGTGAAGGTGGAGTGGTGTTTGAGTGTGCGTGTGTGTGTGAGAGAGAGAGAAGAGAAGGAGAAGTTGAGAGAAGAGGGAAGTGGCAAGGAGGGCATGAAGTATAGTGGTGTGAGTGTGTGTGTGTGAGAGGGAGAGATTGTGTGTGAGTTTGTGGGTGTGTAAAAGGAGTTGGGAGTAAAGAGTAAGTGAAAGAAGGGAATAAAGAAGGGATGTGTGTGTGTGTGTGTGTATGGATGTATGTGTGTGTGAGAGAGAGAAAGAGTGTGTGTGTGAGTGTGTTAGAGGAGTTGAGAGAAGATAATAGGGAAGAGAAGAGAATAAGATAGAGGTGTGTGTGTGTGTGTTAGGGTTAGGGTTAGGGTTAGGGTTAGGGTTAGGGTTAGGGTTAGGGTTAGGGTTAGGGTTAG
>BRYA01000111.1:20313-32028 GCA_030267965.1 Triparma columacea | reverse complement strand
GCAGCCCAAACAGGCCCACCCTCGCGCCCCTGTTCTCGGGGCTGAAGTTTTTGTCACCCGTGTACGGCCCTGGCCCAAACAGACCGAGGGTGAGACTCTTGGAGCACGCATGTGTGATGCTAACCTCGACGCAGATGTCCTCCACGCACAGCTCCCCTTCGCTCTCGGAGCTGCTGCCGAGGAGGTTCGACGCAAAGCTAGCGTTGACGACAAAGTACTCTTCGTTGCCCTCTTGCAGCGCGTAGGGAAGCCCAGGGCCGTAGGGGGTGCTCCCCCCTGCGTAGGTGAGGACCTCGTCCCTCACCCTTCCCCTGCTCAGCTCCCACATGTCTCCCAGGAAGAGGTTCTTCCCGGTTCCCATTGTGTCCCCGCTCTGAAGGGTCTTCCCGCTGGACACGACGATCGTCCCATCCCCCATCTTGCTGGCTGAGTGCCCCTCTCTCCCGACAGGGCTCGTCCCTCCAACAGCCACGCTGGCATCGTTCTCTAAGACATTCTTCCATACGCCTGTGCTCGCATCGAGCAACCAAAGGTCGTTGTTGACCCCAGCCTGCTTTCTACACTGGCTAGCCGCCACCCCGCTGTCCTCCTCCCCCAGGCTCAGGGTGTCTGTGCTGCCTGCGTCGTCGCACTTCTCTCCTTCGGTCATTCCGCCGAACAGGAATAGGTCGTGCATTGCATCTCCGCCCTGGCTCTTGAAGCTTCCCCCAAATTCAACCAGCGTTGCCCCCATCCTGGGACTAGGGGCCACTCCAATCTTCTCGTTGGGGGTGTTGAAGGTTTTTGCGTTCGTTCCCTTGTTCCATCCGAGAGTCTCAACGTCGGGGTGAATGTGGGGTCTACTTAGAACATCGCTGGCGTCTCCTCTGCCCCTGTGCACCTCCTTCAGCCTGCGGGTACCAATCACCTCCCACTCGTTCTCTGGCTCCTTCTCAGTAACCACCGTGACCACGTCGCTGTGCTCGCTTAGGGTTATTCCATTTTTTAGCCCCACAGCTCTCAGTCTCACACAGTACATGGTCTCGCTCTCCAAGTCCGTGACGTGAACCTTGTCAACGACAGCGTCCTTCCCAACCCGAAGGTGGGCGTAGGTGTACCACTCCTCGGTGCAGCTCACCTTCCTCCCCACCCGCATCTTGTCGACCTTTGCTGAGCTCAATGTCGTAAGCTCTAAAGTCAAAGAGGTAGAAAGACGAGTTGTAACCCCGGTCCCACTGCAAGCTGAAACTGTCGAACTTGACCGAGATGTAAAAGATGTCCGGAGTCTCCATCTTTTCTCTGACGATCCTGCCGCTGTTTCTTATAACGCGTGGGTTCCAAACTGCCGTGTAATCTATGAAGCCGCATTCCCCACCTCCCCCGGCCCCGTCGACCCCGCTGCCTCCTCCTCCTCCCAGTCCCTCCCCCCCCCCCCTTAGCCCTGACACTAACGTTCCCCGCCTCTGTCCCCACCCTAACGATCTCCCTGATGGTGCCCTCGCCGCCCCCCTCGCCCCCGCCCCCCCGCCCCCACCCAGCTTCGCCCCCCTTCCCTCCCTCAGCCCTCCCATCCTAGGTCCAGTGGCGGACACGGTGGACACGGCGGACACGAGGAAAGCGGGCACGACCCCCAAGATCGGCACCCCCACCTCGATCGGGGCCGGGCAGACAACGCCTGACGATCCTGCAGCGACCGAAGCAAGCGAGGGAGCTAGTTAGCTGCAGGAGGAGTAGAATGACGACAAAGTAGTAACGCAACCCTTTTGCCCGTCGTTGCTCACCTGCCAACATCCTTCCTCTGTCCATTCGGTCCAGCTGTAGCCACTCCATGGGGCTCTCTCCCAGGACCCTGTGGTGATGGTCGGTCGTAGCAAAGACCTGACGTTTGCTCCGCTGCCGCAGCAAGGCGGCGGTGCGACGAGTCCTGAGAGGGCCAAGTTTGTTCTCGCAATCAGCGGTTTCGTGGGCAGCAGTTTCAGACTCTGACAGCCCACAGACCTGGCAATACGACTCTTCGTCTTCTTCATTCGGTGGGGGGGACGGTGACTTTCTAGGGGTAGTTACGGCATCAGTCTTGGCAGCATCCAAGGGCATTGTCCCTTCCTCAGCATCGGGGGCTGTCGTTGCCTCGGCAACCTCATCTTTCTCCTTATCCTCCTCCTTGTTGTCTCCACACTCCCCATCATCCTTCACACCATTTCCGTAAGCTTCCGACACTGCCCTCTGGCCAACTTGCCAGCCCTTGGTGAATGGACAGAGTTCCTAGGTTTCTGGAGTTTCTGAGAGTCGAATTACTTTCTGCGCACTTTTACTCCTTGAAGTTCAACCTGAGTCCTACCTGACCCACCCGACAACTTTTTACCAAGCAGTTGGGTTGTGAGACCAACTGTGCTATGTCGCCTTCACCAGGTAACAGTGACGAACCCGGCTCTCCTGGAAGTGCACGTAACTCGAAGCGTCGGCTTGATGTGAGTACAGAGGCCTCTGAAATAGAGTGTGGCTCCCCAAGGGTCACTCGGGTTTTTTTTTTGTTTATGGTTATGAAGCTAACACTAACAACTTCGCACTTCACAGGGCACTTCACAGGGGGGAGTTGAACGACCACAAACGAGGCAACGAATTCACGGTTTTTTCACTCCAATTTGGACCCCAATCTGGACCTTCGTCAGATCATTTTTTTGGGATGTCCCTATCCCCGACTCCAACCCCGACTCCAACCCCGACTCCAACCCCGACTCCAACCCCGACTCCAACCCCGACTCCAACCCCGACTCCAACCCCAACTCCAACCCCGACTCCAACCCCAACTCCAACTCGGGCTCCAACTCGGACTCCGACCCCATCAACAACCCCATCACCGACCAACCCGGATCCCCTGAAGTCGACAACTTTGACAACGACAACAACGACGACAACATGGAGGTTGACATCTCTCCAACGAACTCAAGTTTTAGTGTCAGAGTTGATGATTTACGTGAACCCACATCAGATGTCCTTTGGTGGAGGTAAGAAGGTCTGCTTCGCTACAGTAGACCAGGGGTTTTGTTGTTATGTCGTTGCTCCTTCACAGAGTTATTCACCCCTCCCCATCTAACCCCCTCCCCCCCACCCCCTCTTCCAAACAGCGGTGTTCTCAATTTAGGCACTGGCCTTAATTCCCGACGTAAGGTGAGCTTGAGTTGGAGTTACCCCTTGTTACGCGCTGAGGGAAGAAGTCAAGGTGGTGCTAAAGAACGACGTAAAGGTGCAGGAGGGCAACCTCGGGGAGCACAAGGACGACGTCAGGGCCTATCGAAATCCTGAGGAGAGCGTCAGGCGTCAGGCGTGTTATTGGGATCGGGAGTCTTTGAGGAGTTAGTCAGCAGTAGGACAAACTCACTCGTTACATCCCTTTCCTCTTCACCATCTGCAAGCAATCTAACCCCCCACACACCCCCCCCCCCCTTCTCAGAAAGAGTGGATTAAGAATAAAAGGAAGGAAGAAAATGTGAGAAGAAGTTGGTGTCACCTCTCTTGTCACTTTTGCATATTCACTAATGCATCCCAATTCCATCGCAACTCGCTTCACTTCACTTCGCTTCACTTCGCTCTCTGCTCACCACCAACCCAGTCTTATC
Source organism: Triparma columacea (assembly GCA_030267965.1). Taxonomy (NCBI): domain Eukaryota; class Bolidophyceae; order Parmales; family Triparmaceae; genus Triparma; species Triparma columacea. The sequence continues at coordinate 28,432 of BRYA01000111.1, read as the reverse complement.
CAGTAACTAAACTTGAAGGGATAATTACCGATGAGGACACATTGAAGATGAACTACCCCCCCAGTGATTTCAACATCAAATTTACGGACAAGAACATTTCCCCAGTCGAGGTAAGTAATAGCAGACGAGACGTCATCTCGGGAGTGTTGTCGTTGCTCCACCATTAGCTGTCCCTAACCCCCTTCCCCCTCCCCAGAAACGCGTACGCTCTCGATGCCAATTCCCCAAAACTGACATCCTACCCCACAAAACCATCTGCATCGCCATGAACAAGCAGAGGTTTCATGAACCTCGTGTCATACCACACCTGCAATGTATGGTGAGGGTCTACAATGTGATTACAACTGAAGGGACCCACTTCCTAAATTATTACATGGCAAAACTCTTTGAACCCCATGTCACCCACTTCATCGATAAAGGTCTCATCGCCTTTGACAACCCCGCCGACTATTTAGCAGCCCTCAGAACGGATCCCGAACGCAGCACGCTGTTACACCCGCCACTTCCCAAATACAATGATCCCTTCCCTGGTGACAAAACATCAAAACAACTAGTGGCAGATGTCTTCAAAGTCTTCAACCCCATGTCAGTTTCCTTTCGAATTTTTGCCGAAAGTGGCCGCAAATTTGCTGAGGGTTGGGAGAGAAATGGACAAACAGGAGTAAGGGCGAACACTAGAAGTCAACCTGCTGGGACACAGACACCAGTCCGTGAGGGATTTCAGACCTGTCTCTTCAAGGAGGTGAGATTGGAGGTCGGGGACGAGGTTGAGGTTGAAATTAATTTCTCTTGACTCCTCCTTTACCTTACACACCCCCCTTCTCTCATAGTTCGAGGAGTACCTGGGCCCCAAAAAAAGGGAGGACCTTGGGGTAGCATCGTTAAAAATTTTCAAACCCGACGACAGTGACAGCGACGACAGTGACAGCGATGCCGTCACCAACACCAGCAACAACGTCGAAAACAACAACAACGGCGATCTCGTAACACAGGAGGAGTGGAGGATGTTTGTTGAAAACAAAATCAGACTAACGACCACCCTTGAACAAGGGGCATCTGAATATGCGCACAACATGGAACTTAAAATTTGGGGTGGACCAGGAAAGGGTCTCTACAAGAGACTAGTGGCCTTCATAAAGCTACTCTTGAGGAGGGAGATCAATGAAATGATACTTAAAAAAGTTAAGAAATGGAATTTGGGTGGAGAAGATGAACGAGAAGATGAACAAGTTACAAAAGGTGGGCTAAATGTGATCAAGAAGATCGAGGATACGGTGAAAAAGCACCTTACAAATTTAAGGAAGGCCAACAAGGGTAGCACAGGTGAAGACACGACGGACTCCTCCGACTCCGACGATGCACCCGACGATGAAAATACCTCTGGCCCTTCAACTACCTCCCCCACCAAACCAAAAAAGTGGGAAAAATGCTCCATCAATCCTACACTCATCTACAACGTAACAACAGCAATCTTCAAGCACGTCAACAGAACCCAGGAATGGCAAGAGATGAGCAAGGAGGCGCAGGCCGCTGAAGGTAGATTATGTGCCTACTTCCCGAAAACATCTCACACGATGCGCCAATTGATGATTCTACCCTCCAGTTACAAGATGAAACGAGGAAAGGAAATATTGCCAGCTCTGGAGAAGGACTCTTTAAGTGGCCTCGTTATGGGGTACCTGCTTGATGCACGCATCACAGCCTATATACGACAAGAGCAACTAACAGCGGAGACAAAGGCTTTTAAGGCCCTCCAAGATAAGCACGGCAGCTTAGCCCATGATTCCGATATAACTAAAGTGTCCCATCTATTTCGACGTCAGAAGGGGGAGGACGACGGGCTGAAGAAGTTGAAGGATCTTTACTTGACGACTCTGAATCGCTTAGGGTGGACAACGCACAGAGTGAAAGCAACCGCGCTTCTTCCGTTTAAAAAGGACGCGATGAATTTCATGCCAATTAGCCGGTCGGGGTTTGAGGGTGTGGCGGGGTCTGAGGGTATTTTCCCCAAATCATTCTTGACACAAGAAGAAAACGAAAAGGCGAAGCTTGGGGGAAAGGTGGCGGAGGTGGCGGAGGTGGCGGAGATGGCGGAGGTGGTGGAGGTGGCGGAGGAGAATGGTGCAAAATCGCCTATCGTTCCGTGGATAATTCAACAATTGCATGTGTCAACCAAGGAGTTACGTCTAACATGTGTCCGAGGGACAGACGTCGAGCTGGGGGGTTACAGAGATGAGGGGTTGCAAGGGCTCCAAAGCAAAGGCTATGGGAGCATTAAACCAGGATCCCTTGAGGACAGCAAAGCAAGGCTCATATACGAGACACCCTTGTGGGAGAAGAATGGGGAGGAGGAGCAGGAGGAGGGGGGTGCTGCTGAGGAGGGGGGGGGGAAGAGTTCCGCCAAGAAGAAGAGTGGCGGCAAGAGTGGCGGCAAGAGTGGCGGCAAGAGTGGCGGCAAGAGTGGCGGCAATAAGAAGACCAGCAAGCGTGGCGGCAAGAGTGGCGGCAAGAAGCCCACAGAGTACACCTTCGAAGATCCCTCTAAACAAACAGAAATCACTGTCCCTACCCTCACCGATCTCCCTGATCCTCCTGTGCTACGTAAAACCAGAATTCCAGAAGGCTTAATCAAGGCAGCTCACGAAAAAGCTGACGTGAATGAAGTGGACACAAAAACGCCTACCAATGTGACTGATCTTGGGTGCATTAACCTTCTCTCCAACTACAAAAACAATGATGAAGGGTGCGCATACCATCTCACATCAGAGTGGTACTTAAAATCGGGGCTTCGGAAGGAGTGGGACGAAAATGAAAAAAGGAGGAGAGAAATGACCGACTACAAACCATACTACAAAGCAATCGCGGAAGAGAGTCACAAAGTAGTGGATCCAGGCCAACTCCGAGCTCTTCTAGCCCTGCGAATCGAGCACAAACGCGGGCGAAATGAAGACACCAGAGACATGCGCACATTGGTGCTCAAGTGCCGTCGACGAGAAAGGAAAACGAAGCTACTCAGGGAGCTGACAGAATTAATCCTCCTAAAGAATATGAAGGAGGGGTATGAAGAGGACAAGAGAGAATATGTGACGAAGGCATTCATTGGAGACCTTAATCCAACATTACGTACAAAAAGATACGCAACCCTGCCCAGAAAATCACTCATTCGAACACTGACAGGGGCAAGATTGAAGGGGGGGAAGTTTGCTCAGATAATTTTAACAAAGGAGAGAAATACCTCGTCCAGATGTTGCGTCTGCCAAGATGGGGAGAAAATGATATCCGAGAGGAGGGAGGTGAAACTCAGCAATGAGGAAGGGGGGGGGGGAGGGGGGGGGACGAAAAATAAACAACAACAAACAACAACATCAGCAACAATCAGCACCGGGCGTAATCTGGAATCTCAAAAAGATCAAACCACCAGACCCAACGCGGCTTCAGCTGACTCAGACAACCGATACGAGCGCTGCTCGTGCTGTAACACTGCCTACCCACATGATGATATATCCGTATTAAATTTTCAAGTGCGAGCAGCGTGCATGCTAGCTAAAGCAAGAGAACCACGGTACCTCAGCAAATCGGCAAAATGAGTCACGCGAAGTTCAATCCACTAAAATGTGAGTGAAGGCCTATATAACAAGTCCACAAAAAGTGAATCGCATTACACCCCAATTCCTAACCCCCTAACAAAACCGTTTTCTAACCCTTTCCCTAATTACGTCACTCTACGATAACAATCCACAGGCTTCCAATAGCAAACACCCAAACAGTGGCTTCCTCGGAGCGACATTGATAGAGGAGGAGACTCCAGAGGGGGACACGGCCTTCCTTGCAATCCTCCGTTACTCCTCTCCCCTCGCCGCAAAGACTTGGTCCCTTTCTGACGAGGTGAGCCACGATTTTTAATGCGTGGCCTGCTTCGCCCTCCAACCAAACAAGCCCTTTGCTCCTCCCTCCCCTAATTGTCGCAGCGCAAAGTCCACATCGAGGCTCTGGGGAAGCTACTTGGGACGAAGAGCTCCTCTGCTCAAATATCATTCAACCCGGACCTTCCCACATTCTCCAACCTTCTCACTCGAAAACGCAAGACATCTTTTTGGAACAATCGCCGGATCTGGTTCCTCATCTGGGTGCAGGTGTTTGCCTTCGTGGAGCTTTACAGCTACCTCCTCCCTCTAGTTTTCGGTGGCTACTGGGACGAGGCCGTGCACTTCCATTTTAAGCTGACGATATCGACGTTCTTGTCCACCCTTTCGATCGACCTCGTCTCCATGGGTCATGTGATGCGCCTCGCCCGGAGGGTGGGCTTCATAAACTGAGAGCACTAGGCGGCAGATTCCTTGCAAGGAACGGGGTTGCTGTTCATTAAAATAAAACGTGAGCTATTAACGTGAACCAAGGCGCTTCTTTTATTACATGATCTTGAGGGTCCTCCCTCCGTAACCGTATAGGTCCTTGTGATTCTCAAACAGCTCAACCATCTTTTCGCAGAACACGTCGTGCACCCTCTCGATGTCCTTGGGGTCGATGTCCTCTCTCTTGATCGGCTTCCCTGGCTTCCCCCCCTTCCCCACCTCAATGGCTTCCCCCACCACCATGCTGATCTTGTTGGGCCTTGCGAAACCGAGCGGGAGGCCCCACCTGCCCCAGAAGATCATCGGTAGGAACCCTATAGCGCGCCCGACCTTCTCTACTATTTTACCCTTGGGGAGCCAGTACCCGTAGCTCCCGTCTACGCCGAAGGAGAAGGCTGGGATGATTGACGACCCATGCTCAAGAGCTAGCTTCACGAACCCCTTCCTCTTCTTTAAGTACAGGATGATCTCGTCGGGGTTGTCGTCGCCTAGTAGTATGACCTCCTGCACGCCCCCCGGGATGAATACGACCGTGTGTCCAGCCTTGAGGTGTTTGGAGAAGTTCTGTAGTGGGTTTGAGGGGGGAGGAGGGAGGGAGGAAGGAGGGGTGCCATGACGAGATGATGGATGAGACACATTGCAAGTGTAATGGGATGGGCACTGTAGGTTACAGGCGTTCCTCAACGGTGCTTCCCGCCTACTACTCTTTCCGCTGCGTCTACTCACCTTCCTAGACACGTCCCCGGCCCTGCAGTAGATATAAATGTGCCTGGGGGGGGGGGGGGGGGGGAGTAAGTAACGGTATAATAAGATAAGAATGAAAATGCAGTTCCCAACCTCCCCAACCCTACGACCTCGGGGCAGTTATTAACCTCCTTACCTAACAAATGGTATTTTGAACACTATGCTGGTCATCAGTCCCCTGCCGTTCGGGAGCTCTGGCACCAGGTCCAGCGCGCTGTTGAACGCGAAGAGCGGGTAGGGCAGGACGTCGTGGGGCTCGAGGGCTAGGATGACACCCCCCTTGCCCTCGTGGCAGTGGAGCTCGGCGGTAGAGGAGAGGGCAGAGGCATTAGAGAGGTGGACGGTAAGTCCGAAGTACTCGCGCGCCCTCCCCATGATCCAGTCACCGAGCATCCAACCCAGCCTCTGCTGCTTGTCATGTTTGGGGAGGGGGAGAATGGAGAGGATGACGAGGACAGTAGAAAGGATGTATTTATATGTGTTTGGAGTAGGAAGTAGAAGAGATGTTATAGCTACTGTGACGATACCCATTCCACCTAGCCATAAAATGATTGCAAGAAGAGCCAACGGTGAGTTTGGAGTGTGCTTTGAAGTCCTAATTGTCGGCTTGTTTTTCATGGCTCTGCTTTCCTGTGGGAATGTGTTAGTTTGCGGACTTTAATTGTGTTAGTTTGATTCGTTTATGTATTGACCTCATTATCGTAAAATACCCTTCAAAAATCAATCTTAACTCACTTTTTTTTTTGCCTCAATTTCTCTTGCCAAAATCTTTGAGCGTCATCCCATCCCCCCATCCATGCATCTCATTGTTGTTTATAAAAATGTCTATAATAACCGCCCGTATATTTTCGTGTTTGTATTGTGACGACAATGAAACCTGTTAGAATAATGCAAGTCAAAGAAAGATTTTGGATCAACTAACTAAACGGATTTCCTACGTGATTGACGAGCAGCGTGCCGACGCTCTTGATACCCGTGTGTGCGGTGCCGAATCACCCCCCCCCTCCCTGTGTTGATCTACGTCCACCAAAGGATTGCTCCTTAGAACGATTCCTTCTGGACTGCGGTACACGCGGCGCTGGCCGCGGCGAATCCGATGGTCTTATTCTCACGATCGAAGTGGGTATAGTAGCTCCCCTGAATCACATGCCCAATCAGTAAACTTTCACCTCTCGCCAAATACCTTGAGGGCTCACACTTGCCGTTCGCGCCGCACGTAACCAGCCCTTTCGGACCCTCGAGTTTGAAGCCCGGCCTTTCTCCTCCTCCCTCGATATCCAAAACAAATTCGCATTGGTCGTCGGTCGTGCAACCGCTGCTACCATCCTCTGGAAAGAGAAAGTCGTAGACGGACCTAGGCAGTACCATACCTGGGGATCCGCTGTCGACAATGCCGGACCAGGAGCTCTTGGGCGTCACCCAGCTTCTGCCGACCGATACCTTCGACACGCGAACACTCCATTCGCTGTCGGACTCCACATCAGCAGTCATGAACTCACCGGAGTGGTGCTTGGAATCAATACCTCCAAGCACCAAGGTGCCAGGCATGGTCAAGGTGCCCATGCAGAGCGAGAAACTGTCGCGCAGCCCCGCATTGGCCAGGAAAACGCCGAGAGGATCCAGCATTTTGGTGCAGTTCTTCGGATCATGACACCCGTTGACCTGTCCCGGATTGTTACTCATCGCGTAGTTCGCCCCAACGCCAACGCCTGCACCAAAGATGCCGGCCGCTTGCAGTTGATTCTGGAAGACGTCCACAATTTTAGTGATGGAGACCAGCGGCACACCAACGGCAGACGTGCCCCCCATCGACACCGTGTCTTCAGCCGCGTCACCATAGAAGCCGTGCTTGCAATCATTGTCGCCGTAATCGACATAGACCTGGCAACGGCCGTTCTTAGAGGTCTCCCTGGATACGGCCCCGCACGAAGAGTCCGTTGATGCCATAAAATCGACGGACGTCGACGCGGCCGGGCTATACCCGCCGCGCACGCATTTTTCAATTGTAACTCCGCTAGCTTCAGCGCTATACTTCGTTCTCCCCGACCACAAGGAGTCTGCCGGGCACTGAGGGTATTGGCACGTGCCGTTCTCATTACCGGGGCAAAGCTCGCAGGCGCTAGGGTTTTCGGCCACGAGGTTCATCGATGGCACTGTCAGGATCGCTGACCCCGTATCGAATATCAGAACGACAGACTGAGGCGAGGAACCGATCCCGATCTCCACCAAGCATCCGAAGTGATTGCTGGCCGGCCTTTGGATCTCCAACTCCACCAACCCCGGGGGGGTGGGGAGCTGGCTGCAGGTGTCGCCGGCGAAGCCAGTACCGGTGCAGTCGCACGCACAGTCGCCGTTCGTGATTGAGCCAAAGGCCAAGCCGCCGTTGGCGCACGCGCACTTGCCCCCGCCCACCCCTACGAACAGCATGCAGGGTTCAAATTGCACAGGAGGGGCAGGCGTGTTAGCCTGGTCGCCAGTCTGCGTCCAATCCATCGAAAAGGTGAGCCCGGTTTGGTACTTGAAGGCCGTGCCGGAGACGACGTAGACAGTGCCGCCTGCCACAATCGCGGTGTTGTGCTCCTGCGAGTCGCCGAAGAAGTCGGCGAAGACCTTCGCGTTGACGTCCTCCTTGACGCTGGTGGCCGGGGAGGTCTGGACGAGCTGAGCGAATTTGTTGGCGCCGTCGACAAGATCCAGACCGTTGAGCACAGCGTCGGTGAGGTTGGTTTCGGAATTGAACAAGGACACCTCCAGCTTGCCGCGGACGGAACCATCGGTCTCGTCGGTGACGACGTTGGTGCACAATGCTTCAGGGATGATGCCGTTGAAGCCCGGGCTCTCAGCTGGCTGCGGAGTTCTGCCCTTGTTGCCCTTGCTGCCCTTGCTGCCCTTGTTGCCCTTGTTGCCCTTGTTGCCCTTGTTGCTCTTCGCAAAAAAAGTGGTTGCTTCAACAGAAGTGGTTGCTTTGTTGACTTCTTTCAACACATCCGTGCTAATGCTGTCAGAAAGGCCTCTTGAAGAGG
>BRYA01000111.1:0-16110 GCA_030267965.1 Triparma columacea | reverse complement strand
GGCTGGTTGTCGACGGCCGTTGAGAAGGTCTGCTGCTTCTTGGTTGGGATGGTGGTGTTCCTGTTGATGAGGCGGGTGAAGACTCCTCCGAGGGTCTCAATTCCTAGGGAGAGGGGGGTGACGTCGAGGAGGAGGATGTCCTTGACATCTCCCTTGAGGACGCCTCCCTGGATGGCGGCGCCCATGGCGACGACCTCGTCGGGGTTGACACCCTTGCTGGGCTTCTTCCCGAAGAAACCCTCAACAGTCTCCTGGACCTTGGGCATGCGGGACATTCCGCCGACGAGGATGATGTCGTGGATCTCTGACTTGGAGATGTCGGCGTCCTTGAGGCAGTTCTTGCAGGGGTCGATGGTCCTTGAGATGAGGGGGTCGACGAGGCTCTCAAACTGAGCCCTACTGATCTTGGCGTTCATGTGCTTGGGACCGGTGGCGTCGGCGGTGATGAAGGGAAGGCTGACGTCGGTCTGGGCGAGGCCATCGAGCTCCCTCTTGGCCTTCTCGGCGGCCTCCCTGAGCCTCTGCATGGCAAGGTTGTCCCCGCTGAGGTCAATCCCCTGGTCCTTGTTGAAGTCCTTGAGGAGGTGGTCGAGGAGGACCTCGTCGAAGTCCTCTCCACCGAGCATGGTGTCACCGTTGGTACTCTTGACCTCGAAGACTCCGCCCGAGATCTCGAGGATGCTTACGTCGAAGGTTCCTCCTCCGAGGTCAAACACGACAATGGTCTTTCCGTCGTTCTTGTCCATTCCGTAGGCTAGGGCGGCAGCGGTGGGCTCGTTGATGATCCTGAGGACGTCGAGTCCGGCGATCTTCCCAGCGTCCTTGGTTGCCTGCCTCTGGCTGTCATTGAAGTAGGCAGGGACGGTGACGACGGCCTTGGTTACGGGGCGCCCGAGGAAACCCTCGGCAGTCTCCTTCATCTTGCCGAGGACCATGGAGCCGATCTGGGAGGGACTGAACTTCTCGCCCCGAGCCTCGACCCAGGCGTCGTTGTTGTTGGTGCTCTTGCAGATGTTGTAGGGTGTGAGGCTGGGTGGTGGGGGGAAGGGGGGTGGGGGGGGGGGGGGTGGGGGAGGGTTAGGTTGGGGGAGAGTGGGGGATGGGATGGGGGTCGTTCGCCTCTGCTTTTTTGCTTTCGTTTTTGCCCTTTCCTTTGCCTTCTTATTTGCATTCGCCATTGCCTACCCCCATCCTCCTCCTCCCTTCCCCTCTCCTCTCACCTGTCAATCTCCTTGACCTCCTTGTCCCCGAAGCTCCTACCAATCAGCCTCTTAACCGCGTACAGCGTGTTCTCGGGGTTGGTCACGGCCTGCCTCTTTGCCGCCATACCCACGAGCCGGGTTTTATCCTCGGCAAAGGCTACGACGGAAGGGGTCGTGCGGGAACCCTCGGAGTTCTCAATTACGCGGGGGTTTCGACCCTCCATGCTGTGTTGAGGGGGGAGGGGAGATAGGGAGGGTGAGAAGGCGATGCAAGGAGAGAGGGTTGAGGTATGGGAAGAGGTATGATTTATAGTTACGGAACAATTGGCACGTAGTGTATGTTGATTTAGGAAAGTATGTGGGGGTGATATGGGGAATTGGTGGTGATGTGTGTGATAGTGATTACAGTATGTGTAGTGTGTGTAGGAATATACAATGAACAAGCAGTGTAATGGGCAGATATTGGACAAACAAGAGTCACAAAAGGTCGTCCCCGCTGACTCCATCAATTTTCTCACATTGCTACACAGGAGTTTGTTGTACCAAGATCGATACCAATTACATCACCAGCATCAGCTGCGAAGGTACGGCTGACGCCAACGATGGGGCGACGTAGTAGAGGGCGTGATATTCTGCTAAGCATGCCTTTTTTTTGTGGAAGAACCTTCAGGCAAGGGTCCACGAAATTCGACACATTCATTTTGGAGACAAACTGACTCCTTCAAGTGCCTATCCTTTAAAATGCCTGCACGCTCAAGTGGGTATATTCCCACTAGTTTTATTGAGTCTGCAAGCCTTCAAAAGGTTGCTATAGCTATAAATTATAAGGTAAAGATGATGGAATGAGAAAATAAACACATCACACAAACGAGGCAGGCAAACGATGACTCCCAAAGCAACTCCTCCTGTTCCCTGGCTGCTGCTGGATAGGCTGTATGGGTACATTGGTGTATGTATATGCTATTTGTTTGTGTTTGGATGTGTTTGGAAGTATTTCGGAGTGATTTCTTCCTCATTTCAGAGTGATTTAAAAGACAATTAAAAGAGACCTGTCGGGGGTGGTGGCTAACCCAAACATATTACAATACACTAACACATATATTACAATACACTAACACATAAACACCCATACTAATAGGACTATACTACATCAGACACAGACACAGACTACCGTCGTGAAATTGATGCCAAGTACGGTGCCCCTGTAGATCTCGCCACCCAGGTCGCTCTTGCGTCCTCCTCAACCTCATCCTCCGGCAATCCCAAGATAGGTGGAGGAGGAGGATCGTACTGGGCGAAGCCCGCAAAGAGCAGAGGGACTAGGAACACAATGGCGAGGATAACAGGGCAGGACCTTGTGGATAAAAGGAAGAAGGTGGGGGAGGAGGTAGAGCAGGGGGTCAAGGAGAAGGTCAAGGTGAGCTTTTTTTGAGGGGCCGGGGATTGTACACAAATTATATACACAATGATGAATACACAGATTACAAGCAAAGAACACAAACCGTCTAAGGGTGACATCTCAAGCTCTAAATCAATCTATCGCCCTTCCCTCACCCCCCTCCCTAACACCTCTCCCTCACCCACCCCTTAGTACGATCTAAGTAAGACCCCCACCTTCAACCGTTACGGTTTCCACTCTCTCCTCGGTCCCTCTGGCTCTGTGTTACCGACCGTTTCCAACGGCCTCCTTCACACGGGGGTCAAGGGGAAGGGGGGGGGGAAGAAAATTGGAGGGAACAAGAAGAAGAAGAAAAAGAAAAAGAAGGTGAGGCTACAGGAAATGGAGGCGAAGAAACACAAGCAACGTGAGGAACCCAATTTTTATACATATAGCCCAACAAAACTCACCAAACCCTCACCTCCCCCAAAACCCTCACCTCCACCCCCCCCCCCCAGGGTCTATCCACAGGGACGGTATCCTCTTCGATTTGGTACCCCTCCACCCGCGAGGAGTGGGATGACTGTGTATCCGAGATGACAGCCCTCTGTTCCCAGGCGGCCTACCGTCGTGCCATCCGTTCCTCTTCAAAGATCTCCGCCCCCCTATCCGAGCTCTACATCCGCGAGCGCGTCGACATCGACGAGCCCCTCCGCGGTTTTCAAATCCGTGACGACGTAACGGGGTACCTTCAGGGTTTCGCCATGTGGACGACGTTCACGACTTGGACACCGTACTTCTGCTGGTGCAGCACGCACCCGCAAAGCGGGATGAAGGGACAGGGGGGGAATAAGGGACAGGTTTGGGACGTTGAGGTGAGGTGGATTTGAGGGGGGACACACGAACGAACGGTCAGGTTTAGATACATTTTCGTTTATTTATACTAACACAATAGGAACATTCCACACCCACCAAACCTTTCCTCATCCTCCTGGCAGAATGTTTTGGGGGCGGCGCTGGAGGCGCACGAGAGGATGGGGGACCCTAAGGGCCAGGGTGTCGTGTGGCCGAAGCTTGCAGAGGTGAGGACACTAACAGGGGCGGAGAAAACATTTGTCAAGGCGATTGATTCAAACCCTAACATCCCCTCACCCCCCTCCTCCCCCCCCTCCCTTCCATCTCCCCAGATCTCCCTCGTTGGCGGTCTTGGTTGCGGTGACATCCTCGTGACTCTCGCTCTCGACTCCCTCTCCTCCTCCACCCACTACTCCCACGCCGTCCTCCAGGCCACCCCCTCATCCCTCTCCTTCTACGAGCGCTTCGGCTTCTGCCGCGTCGGCGCCGTCGCCAGGTACGAGGGTCCCCACCAGGGCGTCGTAGGGTACAGGCACTGGACGTACGCTGACGAGAAGCACCTTAAGAAACACGGGGGACCAAGCTACATGATGGCGCTGAGCTTGAAGGAGTATAGGGAGAGGAGGAGGAGGGTGGGGGGGAGGGAAGAACTGGGGGAACTCGTGGGGAGACACAAGGTCGAAGAGAAACCTGTCATTAGACTGGTTAAGGAGGGACAGGTGGAAAAGGTGAGAGGAGGGGGGAAGTATTATGGGGAGAGGAGGAGGGACGGGAGACAGCAAGATGAGGAAATCGAAAAAAACTCACGCGGTACGCGGCCCACGCACAACGGCAGGTGTTCGGTCCCAAGTACAGCGATTTCGATAGGGAGGTGCAGAAGCACAAGGGTTTCGTGGCCCCAAAGCCCAAGCCTAAGGAGAAGAAGAAGGCCCCCCCGGCGTTGGCTGAGAGCGGGGAGCCCCCGAAGAAGAGGAGGAGACTACCGGACATTTGGATGGCCGTGCCCTTGGTCGAGAACACCGTGACGGTTAGGAGGGTCAACAAGTACACGGCTAGCAAAATGGCAGGGAGCGGGGAGAGGAACGTTAGGTTCGAGAGGAAGGCGAAGAAGGAGGGGATGGCCAAGGCTGAGCAGCAGTTGCAGCAGCTGAACGGGGGGAGGCAGATGAAGAAGGAGAAGGGGGGGACGGAGACTGGGATGGTTATGGGGATAAGGGGGACAGGTAGTAAGGGGAAGGGGGGGGAGGAGGAGGAACAAATATGCAAGCGCAACAAGAGGAGGGGCGAGACTAACAAGAGAAGAAGCCCGAGGACGGGGGAATGCGACGTTTAAGAAGCCAATCCTAAGGGGAGATTATTGTTTTGAAACCCAAACAGTGATAAAACACGTTATAGCCCCATTATAACCCCCCTCCGCTTGTCACCCTTGCCTGTATCCGCTTGGCCTCCTTGACCCGCCTGACCTGTGTCTCCAGTACGTCCTCGATAACCTCGAGTTGCGCCCCGCTCAGCATGGCTAGCTGTTGGACGCTGAATAGAAGGTGTGAAGGATCGACGGCGACAGCAGAGCTAAGCCCTGAGGTTATCTCGAGCATCCTGTTGTCCATGTCCGAGGGGGAGGGAGCGAGGGTGCCCCTGCAGGCCTTTACCCAGACGTTCGTGACGGCGGTATCTTTGTCTTTAAACTCCTTCTCGAATTCGTCAGATGATGAGCTGTCTGAGAAAAATTCAGAGGGGCTAGCGGAGGCCGATACAACTACCCCATTCGCCAAGGTTTTGGACAGAGGCTTCGTAAGTGGCTTCTCCTCTGCCCTCTCCTTCACCCTTTCCTCCTCTTCGTCCACAGTCTCCGCAACCGTTTCCTTTTTTTTCGTCCCCTTCTCCTTCCCCTTCATCTTCTTCTTCTTTTTCTTCTTCTTTTTCCCCTCCACCTCTCCCCCCCTAATCTCCCCCACCTCCTCCATCGCCCTAGCCGCCCTTCTTCTCCCTTCTTCGTCCATCCAAGCCTTCAAAATGTTCCTAACCCCCCCCCCCCCTTTCCACCCCTCCACCACGTTCTTCTCCCCACACGTTGCTTCCATCTCCACTAATTTCCTAACCAGCCCTTCACATCCCACCCGAGCAGCCAGCACCAAGCAACCGTCGCCGCTGCCGTTCAGAGAGTCCCAAGTCCTCCCTTGTTCTTTAACAGCTTCGAGCATTCTGACCCCCACCTTTTCGCTCCCGTACGCGCACGCAAAATGCAGAGGGGAATCCCCGTGTTTGTTCCCCTTGTTAATCATCAGCTCCACCGCCCTCTTCTTCCCTCTCCCCCCCAAGCACATCTCCAAGCATTCGATAGAATCTGTCGCCGCAACTACGTGCATCAAGTTCATACCGGTGTCCGTGTCCAAACCCCCGTAATCCCCCCCGTCGACACAGGTCAATTCAGTGAGCTTTCTAATCACCACAGGGGAGCAGTTTGAGCTCCCGTGGGACAGGAGTATCATCAGCAGGCTGCATCCTTTCTTGCTGCGTGCTGTTTTGACAAAGTCGGCGTGTCTGTCTATTATGGCACACTTGTACTCGTCGCTGATGTTACTGGTGGCCGAACTGGTGCTACTTTCCTTGTTACTTAACACGCGTACAAGCTTATCAAATTGGTCTGAATCCACCATTTTCGATGGAGCTCAATGGCCTTATTTAATGTGCCTGATTTTCCTTTCAGAGAAGAAGAATGCAGAAAAGAAGTGAGTGATATGAGTCAGACTAGTAAAGGTACCTCGAGCGCGATGAACAAGCGCAGTATATAAGTGTTTCCTGTGTGCTATTCTTTTTGTTCCGCAAAGGATGGACAGTGGGGCCATTTTCCTCTATATTGACTACAATCGCTATGTTTGCGCCCTTAATGCAAGTATGCAATCAAATATGAAAATGTTGTTGTCTTAATCTTCTCATTTAGGCAACAATTGCAACCAAAAAGCAGCCTCCACAACCCTTTCACCCCGACCACTTGCTCATTTCAAACCCCCTGTCGATCTTGTCTTCATTTTTCCCCGCTATACTTAGAATTAGCCCATGAGTCTCGCTAATTTCACTTTTTGAACCGCATACACTCACTTTAGCTCTCTTATTAAATCAGGTCTCAAATGGCCAAAAGACAAAGCCCAAAATTCGACAAAAGTCGGCTCGAAAAATAATTAGCCGTTTGACAAAAAGGCGCCCTAGATACCACCACCGCCACCTGTGTTCGCATCTCAAATCTCCCTGGCTATCTTTCTCCCACAGCACGCGCCCTACTTTCTTCAGACAACTTCCTTCCCAAGAAAAGCTCCCATCCCCCCCCCTCCCCCGGGACTCCCCTGACCATCATTATGCCTCTCCTGCCGACAAAGGAGCAGCTCACGACGAACCTCAATGCATCCCTCAAGACTCTCAAGACCCTAAAGATCCCTACGCCAATGGCGCGACCCGACGCTAAGGTATCCCACCACGATGATTCCTCCGCATCAACAGCTTCAGGGACAGGCTCGCTTGCAGCAGGGAAGAAGACTCTCTCCCAGATTGAGGCTGACAAGGTAACCTGGCCCATCTCCCCCGCACCTCCCCCGAACCTTTCCAAACCCCCTTCCCCCACCCTTCCCCCCCCCCTTCCCCCTCAGGTTGACCCTAACAAAATTGTCCGCGGAGAGTTCACCTCCCCCTCCCTCCCCCTCCTCTCCTTAGTCCGTGGTTCCACCTGCTCGAAGTGCTCCGAGCGCGCCTACCTTAACGCCCGCAAAGCTGGCCGCCATCCCCCCATAAGAGGCCTGAACTCTGCGTGGATAACAGACAACCTGCTAGCAATGAACAGGTGAGATGGGCGACGACGAGGCGAAGCGAGCTTGAATATGTCCTGAATATATTATGCAAGACACACCCGCACTTGAACAACGTTTCACAATTCTCACGCTTTCTCCTCAATCACTTTTCCTTGACTCGCTTCGCTTTGCTTGTCGCAGACCAAGCACTCGACTCATGGAGGAGTACAAGATAGGGGAAACCATGCAGAAACAAGGCATAACCGCCATCATAAACCTATGTGAGCCTGGCGAGCACCCCTACTGCGGTGACGGCCTGGACCCCGGCTCTGGCTTGTCTTACAACCCTGAAGACTTCCACAAGTATAACGTGGCTGTATACTCCCTCGGCTGGAGAGACATGGCAGCTCCCTCCTTCCTGAAGATGCTGGACGTTTGCCACGTTATCCAGTCCCACATCGTGGCCGGCGGGAAGGTCGCGGTGCACTGCCATGCGGGGTTCGGGAGGACGGGGATCGCGATCGCGGCGAGCATGCTGTTGATGGGGGAGCACGACAACCCACACAAAGTCATCGACTTTGTGAGGAGCAAGAGGAAGGGGTGCGTGCAGACCTGGGTGCAGCAGAGGTTCTTGGTCGAGTTCGCGGAGATTATTAGCGAGGTGAGGACAAGATTGGACGGGCAATACTAGTGTTGGAATAAACCATAAGCGTTTTCCTCATCCTCACTTCACTTCGATCGTTGCAGATAAAGAGGGTTTATGGGGACCCAGACAAGGAGCCGACACCATATATTTACGACTTCTTGAGCGAGAAACAAAGAAGGATGGAAGTAGACTTCAACGCAGCGGCTTCAAACCCCACAATGTCGGAGAGCCATGATGCTGACGCCGGAGAGTCTGAAGACGGGTGAGTGCGGTCAAATATTAGTACAGCGCTGCATGTTAAAGGCGCCTTAACTCGTCCACTAACGCCACCCTCTCTCCTCCACCTCCACTTGCCGATTTGCAGCCCCGACGCATCCTTCCCTGATCCCGATGCCCCGGGCCCGGCAACTCCAACGCCATCAGTTTCTACCCCCGACCAAGCCCCACCGTCAAAGATGACTCCGATCCAGCAGCTCCGTTCCAAAATTCCCTTCAGTCAAAAGTCCGCTGAGTTCGTCCACCGCGAACAAACAGGACACAATCGGCTGATAACCCCCTCTTCCACGCCAGTTTCAGACGCAAACTCCCCGTCAAAACGCAGCAACGCCCGTAGGGGGTTTGGTGTCAACCTCAAAGAAGCCATGGCGAGGCAAAACCTGCTTTCCCACCATGATGAAAAGACGGCTCAGGACTCCCTCATACCTAAGACGGTCTCCTTGCTAGTCGCTTCCCTCATGAGGTACTCTAGGGTGAATCCTACAGCCGTCGCTTCCTCGATCGTTGGAGTTAATACTTCGGGTTGGCCGGGAAAGCAGTTCTCCAGAGAATGGGACGACGCTTTCTACACGGTTTACCCGAGCCAGAAACATGAGGTCGATGAGACGGCAGCTACCACGAACCTCTTCTCCAGCATGCTGTCTAGCGGCCACAACCAGGAGATGAAGTCGGTGTCCCTCGAAGATTTCGATGAGGAGGAGAAGAGGAAGGCGGAAGAGAACTTGGAGATTGACCTCGCCGTTGAGCCCGTCCTAGCTCCCCCGAAGTGGGCAGTTTTCGACGAGGAGCTTTTGGAGAAGATGAAAGATGAGGTTAACAAAGGAGATTGGGGGTCGTTCGTTGACATGACGGAGACTACAGACGAAGGCACCTTCGATGTTGACGCAAGGTAAGAAGAACTGGCAATCTAAAAACGGCACCGTGACGACAACCACTTATGCAACCCTCTCTCGCAGAATCCCGAGCCAATTGTTGCTTGACTTTTTCTCCCAGCTCTCTGAGCCTCTCATCGACCTGGACAAGGTGACGCTCGTCCATGCCTACAATACTGACCACCGCTTGGATGTTGACGAGGACGCACCCCTCCCCCCTCTAATCCCTTCGAACGTGAATAGGAAGCAGAAGCGTTCGAGATGGTCGGTGAAGGAGGCGTCTTTTATCAACGAGCTCGTAAAGGTCGAAAAGAAGTCGTACGCTGACAACATAAAGGTCGTAAAGAAGAAAGGCGGTAAAAAGAATATGATTCAAACCGAGACGTCGAATCCTGGTATGAACCCCTCTCTTGCGCTGGACCTCTTCACGTGCTTTGTCACGTGCCCTCACAGCCGAGCTACCATCCACGCGCTGTTGAGGCTATTGGCAAAGGCCAAGCATGCCACCCCCCTTGACATCTGGAAGCGAGCCTGCGTCCGCGTGGGCGTTGCCATCACCCAATACGATAAAATGGTCGCGAAAAGTGGCTTGAGGGGCGCCGGAGTGATGATGGGGAGGGACCTGGTGGAGCTCGGGCTCGATGAGTTCCCTGAAATTGTCAAGGTGAAGAGTGGACATTCGCCAGCAGACGAAGCTGAGGGGGGGGGGGAGGAGGGTGCCGTCGGGGATGATGTGAGGATGACAGACGAAGAGCGAGGTGAGAATTGACAAGGAGGAAAAGAGAATCGCGACGATGATGATCCGCGCGGTCGAATTGCTCGTTATTTAATGCCCCGTCTGAACAGCACGCACCTACTCACGCAACCACCTCCGAGCAGAAATCCTCGAAACTCGACGCACCCAGCTCCTCGACACAACTCCCGTCACCTTTCTATCTGTCCA
The DNA here is from genome assembly GCA_030267965.1 of Triparma columacea. Taxonomy (NCBI): domain Eukaryota; class Bolidophyceae; order Parmales; family Triparmaceae; genus Triparma; species Triparma columacea. The sequence goes on along the minus strand of BRYA01000111.1, from coordinate 6,159 downwards.
GTCAGTCGCTGACTACGCTGTCCTCGTTGGACGCTTCGTCGAGGCTCTCTGCACCATTTATACAAATGCCAACACCTCGTTGAGGGTCGACTTGAACCCGAAGCAGAAAAAAATAGTCAACAGGATAGTCAAGGCGAGGGGTTACTACGATCTCCAGTCGATGACGTGGGTGGCAATTGAAGGATACACAGGATACTGGGGAGCCCACGGAGGGGCTGGCGAGGAGGAAGAGGAAGGGGAGGAAGAAGCTAAGCTCAGTAGCAAGGTGAGTATTCATGGACAACAACATTCATGAAACCTATTATTTTCATATAATTCGACTAACACTAACAAAACCAATCTCAGAGCTTACTTGGCACTTTGAAAGGCGCTAAGGAGGTTGACAAGGACAAGCCTAAATTCAATGTCGGGACGCTGCTGAACATTCGAACCTTGACCTTTGAGGACGTCACTCAAGAAGTGAATCCAAACGCTACCTCCAACGAGCTAGCAAAGCAGGTCAAGACCGACTTTACTGAAGACAACATTTCACAGATCCAGGAAAACGGGGGGTGCGAGTTCTTGTTCAAGTCTTACATGGTGGACGTTACGGCAGCCAGGCAGAGGGAGGGGGGTCATCTCAAAGAGATTTCCATGAGGGTGCGGTACTTGAAGTGGCTCAAGGGTGGAAAAGACCAATGGATATCTGTTGGCGGGGGGGGGAAGAAGAAGGGAGAGTACATGTTCGGACGGGTCGAGGTCGACGTGAAGAACGCGGACAAGCGCTTCGAGGTGGTGGCGAAGAAAAAGGTCAAGAAAAAGAGCAAGGCCGCCAAGGTTGCCGAGGAGAGCGGGTTAGCTGTGGTGGTACCCAAACCTCCGTCTGAAGAGAAGAAGGAGATGAGCAGCGGCGATTCGCAATCTGCCCTTGTGCAGTCTCCGCTTGTCGCTAGGTTGCAGAAGTCGATAAATTAGCATTTTGTTGTAAAGATGAATATTTTTCAGAGTTCGTCTGCAGCGGTAACAGCCTCGCTGCCTTTGTTCGCTTGTTGTAAATGCTCCCATTTCTCCCTCTCCCAGCTCCCTCCTGCCCCCTTGTAGTCCTCCCAATCAGAAAGGAAGACATTAGGGAGGTCCACGATGAGCACGACACGAAAGTCGGCCGCGTCTTCCTGAATCACAACCTCATGCTCGCAGTGCTCTGAAAAGACGAAACACTTCCCCTCCTCCCAACTAACCTTCTGGTCCCCCACCCTGATGAAGCTCTTCTCCGAGTTGTCGGGAACCATCACAGCACAGTGCATCCTCAACCTTTCCATCGTAGGTCCCGCGTGGGGGAGGACGACAGTGCCCGGTTCCATGACGGAAAGTTTGACCTGCCCCTTATTGCTGAGGTGTCCTGCGTGGTCGCTAACGAACTTGCAGAGCGTAGGATAAGACTCACACGTAGATGGGGAGGACACCGCGGCGCCGTTGGCAAAAAATGTCAGCTGGAGCCACCGATTTCCAGCAGAGGCATCGAGCAGCCCCCCAGATTCGTGCTTCCAGCCTCCCTTGCCCTCCTCGAATCCTCCCTTCTCGCCGTCGTTCAAGAACTCCCAGCCAATCTTGGGGAGCAAGGAGGCCAGCTCGGCTTCAAATTCAGGGAATGGATTCTCGAATATGTAACCAGGGTTAATGGCGGGCATTTCTTTCTCGGGCCTACAGTTCGCTGACTTGAAAACGCCCTTCTCCTTCGCTTCCTCATACACTCCCGCAGCCTCCTCAACCCTCCCCAGCTTCACCAGTGCATCGCCCCAGGATCTATAAATGAGACTTGGGTTTGTGGCATAGCTCAGTTGCGGGTATTCTTTTACATCCCTGTCCTTCAGGCGCGTCATGAAGGCATCATAAGCGACTGAAGCTTTCTTGAAAAGAGAGGCGGCTTCCTCAAGGCCCAGTTTTGCCTTATCTATGTGGATCCCGCCGCTGTACATCCTCCGGGCCATCATTTGGTACGCTCCGGCGACGTGGTGCAGAGCGACCCAATCGTCAGACCCTTCGTCTCTGGTGTATTCTATCAGTTTAGGCATGACCATCTCGATGCCGTTTGGTGCATGGTAGTCATCAAGCAAGGCAGCAACGTAGTCGCTGCTGAAACCCGAATCCGAAGGTGATGCGGGCAAAGGGAGGAGGCTGGAGAAAAGGAGGAGCGCGAGGAGGCGGAGCATACCAGTTGAAAAAAAATTGTCCCTCTACTTTGATAGCATTCACTCAAACAACAACATTGCGGTATTCTATTTATCTAACTGTTTGGAGTGGCCCTAGTCGTCCCTCACGTCTATACCCTCACACTCCCTTTTACAAAGGCAACAAGCCGGAACGTCCACCTTAACAAACCATCGCAAAATGCACTTGTGATGGAACTCGTGGCCGCAAGGTACGACCCTGGTACGCCGCGAAGGGTCGGGAGATAGAGGAAGCGTGCACACGATACAAAGTGGCCCGGACGGAGTCGTTGACAGGGTAGGGGGCTCCAAGGTTTCCTTTGATGCCACTGGGGTTGAACCATTCATGGAAGATCGCTTAAGATTATCAAAAGCGGGGTGAGATATGGCCGTAACGCGTACAAAATTTGTCGTCGAGTCCTCTGTAATCTCAGAATCCATTGATGGTGCTTGGTAAAGCAAATCGGTGGTGTGTGCTCTCGAAAAGTGGAGGGATATTTCTTTTGGAGCGATAAAAAAGCGACGTCCTTAGGGTACTGAGGAGTCACTTTTCTACTCTCCGGTCAGATAAAGCTTGAATTTTGGACGGTGAAGTCCGATTGTATGTGGCAATTGAAAATCACAAAGAATTTCCCTCAATTTTGTTGGAAATCATAAATTCAGAATCAATGAACCTTCCTCCCGTCAGCGTTACAAGCATCAACCTGCTCCCTCCTAATCAGAGTCACCAACGCCATGATTCTGACTCTGTGTTTTCTGTTCTGAATAAAACTGTAACATCGGGCGGCAAGAGCAAACTCAAGGTGAGGGCTTGTTTTTTAGTCTAGATGCCTCTATTATCCTGTAGGTGCATTTTTGGTGAATTATTTTGACATGTTAGGAAGTTTGTTTTCACCATTATCAACGATAGAGCTCAAGATGGCTACAAAATAGTGCAATACATCCCCCTCGCTCCCCCCACGACTCTCCTCTCACCACCCATTCACTCCCAATCCCTCGCAACCCCCGCGCCCCCGCCTTAGGCATGGGTGTCTGCTCCTTTGACTGACATGACTAAGATAGTGTCCCGCCAAGACTCCGTTTCTACCCTATATGATTCTTCAAACCTTTCTTCCCTCCGATCCTCCCTCAATGGTCTCACGATTGATCTGAGCTCCCGCCTGAACAAGGTGTCGGGCGGTAAGGGGGATCTGAAGTGCCTTTACGATACCTACGTGTACGTCCGCGCCCTCGACAACTTCGAGGCCAACCTGGATGACCTTGAATCCTACAAGGCCTCAATCTCAGAGTCCCGCCTCAAGTGCGCGAACCTGCTGGGCTTGGCCGAGGCAGTGATCGACATGGACCGTGCGCCCCGGGAATTCGTGGTCCGCGACGGTTTCGACGAGGAGCTTACGGAGATCAACAAGAGCAAGCAAGAGGTGATGGACCAGATTGAAACTGAGTACAGGTGAGAGCGGGCGAGAAACGAGACAGCGTCGCGAGGAGGAGGTAAATGACAACAACAATACACTGTATAACCTTCTCGCACTACTGTATAACCTTCTTGAGACTCGCTTCGCTTGTAGCTTTGCTCGTCGCTTGAATTCTAACCCATCAACAACGAAACCCTTTTCGGCACTCGATCCGCTCGTTGTAGGCGCGTCTGCGAGCTTTGGAGCTCTCGCACGGGGGGGAGTCTAAAGGACGTGAGGCTCGAGAACCCTAACGAAGACGGTTGGGAATTCCGCATCCCTGACACCAACTCGGAGAAAAAGCTCCGCAACATTGATGGAATCAGGGTCTGCAGCATTCTCAAGAACGGGGTTCACTTCGAGACTAAGGCCAGTGCGAGGATGTCGAGGGAGTACAAAGGACTGCAGGAGTCTTACAAAATTCAGCAAAAGGAGGTCGTGAAGAATGCCCTGGATGTTCTTACGACCTTCCTCGAGGTCCTGCGTAAGGTGAGAGTGGACAAATGTACAACGCGACGATGATGATGTTATGGCGCCTTGACTTATTTTTACTAACCCGAACCCTCCCGCTGCTCACCACACTCCCTACGCTCGACGTAGACCTTCGATGTGGTCTCGGAGGTCGATGCCCTCCAGAGCATGGCGTACGTGGCCTCGACCAACCCTGTCGGCTACGTGAAGCCAACCATCACCGACGAGGACGACGGAGTCATCAACATTGTCGCTGGAAGGCACCCCTGCGTAGAGCACACTGCCGAGTGCTATATCCCTAACGATTACGACTTGGGCAAGAGCACAAGATTCAACATCATCACCGGGCCCAACATGGGCGGGAAGAGCACTTACATCAGGGGGCTTGGTTCCATTGTCGCCATGGCACAGATCGGAAGCTTCGTCCCTGCCGAGTCGGCTACCATCAACATTTGCGACGCCATCCTCTGCCGAGTTGGGGCCGGAGACCTTCAAAACGAAGGTGTGTCCACCTTCATGGCCGAGATGCTAGAGGCAAAGGAGATCCTCACCACCGCAACCTCTAGGTCGCTCATCATCATTGACGAGCTCGGGAGGGGGACCAGCACCATGGACGGATACGGCCTCGCGTGGGCCATAAGCGAGTACATTTGCAACTCGGTCAAGGCCCCCACCGTCTTCGCCACCCACTTCCACGAAGTCACGAGGCTCGCCAAGACAGTCGACTGCGCCACGAACCTCCACGTCGGGGCAATCAAGGACGGAGACAAGCTGGTCTTCCTCTATAAGGTAGAGAAAGGGGCATGCTTGGAGTCTTTCGGGGTCAGGGTTGCGGAAATGGCCGATGTTCCTGGTAAAGTGATTGCCGAGGCCAAGAGAAAGGCGACCGAGCTTGAAAACTTTGACTTCAGAAAGAAGAAGGAGAGGTGAGTTGTTTGACGTAGTAGTAATGGGATGTCATCGATGGCGAAATCAAGCGAACAGATGCCCAACTCTAAACTCTAACGCTCGCCCTCCTCCCTCTCCTTGCCCTTGCCCCCTCCTCCACCTTAGAACTATCAAGAGGAAGCTCATGGAGGAGAAGATCCTTGCTGGCGCCAAGGAGATGAAGGGAGTGAAAGGGGGCGAACTCCTAGAAAAGGTCAAAGCCATTATTGGGGGCGCTCAATAGGAGCATAACGTAATAGTCGTTTCCTCTTTCAGAAGTCACAACCGTGCGTCTCTTTTCTCAAAACATCCCCTCTCTCTCTCTCAAAAAATGTCTCAACCCAGGCCAAAACTCAAGTGCCTTCACGAGGCACTTGAGTTTGAAGGAGCAAAGTGACAACAGAAGGAAGTTAGTGATAAGATGCCGTAATCCAGTGTCTTTTGTAACTCGCCCCCCCCCCTTTCTGCTTCGCTCCGCTCCCTTTGCCCCTCGCTCCTTACCTGGGATCCCAAGCTTAAGAGGGTTGGACCCAATCCAGGTTCTTATTGATTCCGCCCTCATGTTCCACTGTTCCTCAGGCATTGGCCCCGATGAAGCGGCAGAGGAGGATGACAACGGCGCGCTGGAGGAGGCAGAGGAAGCTGAAGCTGAGGTCGAAGGAACGAGGGTCTTAGTGCTTGGTTTAATAACCCCCTGGGCCGTAGACGAGGAGGAAGACCTCGACCCGGAATTCAAAACATTCGCAAGAGCCCGCCTTCCTTTCGACATCTTTATCAACGATTGGGTTGGGGTCATTGTTAACTTAAAATGGTCAAAGCAATTTGTCAAAAGAAACAAGAAAATCGACTCCTGAAACGGCTATCGACTCTTGTCTTCTTTAGAAATAATTTGTTCCCCTTTGCCTTGGGCAGATTCATTGTTTGCTATGAGGACTCCACAACCACGCATGCTATCAACGGCATTGGACACGCACAAATCTTCCCCACCAACTATTCTAAGTTCCAATGATACAGACGCCGGTGGCCCCACCACGCCACCCAAAATTGACCCCCCTTTCCCCAATAAACCTCTTCCTGTACCTTGTTCTCTCAACAACCCCTCCCCCGACGACAGCGGCGCC